>QOCX01000550.1:93-67933 GCA_005959815.1 Sarcophaga bullata
AGATTTTCAAAACGTTTTAGTATTCATTGCAGGATAAAAATTTGAAAATATTGGTTTTTTAAAAACTGTTGCACGTGTGCAGACAAAAGTGAGGTTCTCATGCTTTCTACCTTTATTAATACAAAATAGGGGAATAATCTCTACCGAACCGTGGGAACATTAAAATCGAAATTTTTTTTTGTTTTGAAAAGGATCCCTAAACAATTATTGATGGCCAGTCCAATATTAATTTAACTGAGGTCATTGCATTTGTATAAAAAAAGAAAAAACTAACTTCCACTCCTTCAATAACCAATAGAAAGCGTTAAAAATCTATAATTTTTAGGAGTTTTTTTTTTTAAGAAATCTATAATTTTGTGTTGGCTTGTAAAACGAAAAGAATGCTTGTACCACTTGTTAACCATCATGCGGTGTCGTTTGTCTACTCGCCTTTTTGCTTAACGTTAAGGATTCTCCTCTCTAAGTTTAATATGATTTTAAGGTTAATTTAATCATTGTGGTTGCTTAATGGTGTGAGAAAGAGAAAAAGATCCGTGAGCAGGAGAGAGACCTTTTCAACTTGGTTTAATTCTTTTAAGAAGGCAAGTGATTTGGTAAAAAGATTGAAAACATGTTAGGAAAGGAGCAGAGGGGAGAGTTAGGAATTTGTACATGTTTTATGGCGCTATTAAACATGTAATTAACTGACAGTGGCAAATTATTATTTTAATTATATTGCTAGGTTTGTAAGCAGTAACCTTAAAGACAATAGAAGAAGACGAGACAAGCGCATAGTATAGATGTTTATTATAATTTGCCGTACAATTTTACATTACAGAGAAAAGAAAATTTCCATAAATTTTTTCAGAAAGGAATCGTTTGCACAGTAGAAAGTCTTTTTCTCATATGTCCACTTCCTTACTAAATAAAAGGAATTTCCTAATTAAATTAATGATGCTCCGTTATAATTTTTTGCTGAAGGATTGAAAGCATCGTTACGAAGTTTTTAAGGAGACTTTAAATATAACAAAACGTGACACAAACAGGATCTGGCAACTCTTGTGTAAATATTTTGCGAATTGAAACAAAAACCAGATTTGGTTGGAAACTCATGCCATGTTTTCGAACATTATTGTTAGTAACTAATCACGTATTAATGAATCTTTAACTATTTCAAAGATATTGTAACTAAAGAAATGGCGAAAATATCTGCAGAATTTTGTAACAAAAATCTTGTTATATTTACAGCACGTGTTGTTAACTAAAACACAAGTTAATTAGCAATGTTGTGTTTCAGGGCAAATTAGGAGGCAATCTGTTTTTAGCTTTTTTTCCAGGGCTTAAGGCTTATATAGTTGTTGACTTTTGAAAATAAAATCCAAAAATCGAATTCGAATGGAAAGAAGAGCCGGTCTATAAAGGCAAAAGGAGATAAAAAATAATCTGGTTAAGGGAAAGGATATTCAAATTTCGATTTAAAAGCAAGAGGTTTCATAAGATTTTTAAAGTTTTTAAAAATAGGAAAAATAAAAAGACACGAAATCTGTTTATATATGCTTTTTTTAATTGTTGTTTGTTAACCATTTAAATTTCATTTTACAAACAATTTTAATTGGAATTTAAAATTACTTCAGCTATGCAACATAATCACGTCTATAGTATGGCACATGCTGTAACAAATCTGTTAACACCATGGCACATGGAGCCCACAGCACAGAGAGCACATAGAGTTTCACTTGGCTGTTGTCTATGCTAAAAAATCTTCAACTATACATAATTAATTTGAATGAACCCCTGTTCAAAGCATTTGAACCTTTTTTGTATTATTTTTTTTTTGCCTATAAAATGGAAAATGTTTTATTTAAGCGCCAGACTATAATACAGCCGCACGTTCTTGGCTTCAACAAAAACATTTAAGCGCACCACACAAGCATATTCAAGTTTACCCGAGAAATATGTACATATGCGAAATAAAAACCCAAATTACGATTGCAAAATTATCCGTTTGGTAATTAAGAAATTTATGTTGAACATATTCCTGCCTTAATCCACACTGCATGCCAATTTTATGTGACAAATTGGAATAATTTTTTTAAATGCAATTTCTGAAAATCTACAACCATAGGGGGGAGGGGTTAACAAATTGCCATGTTTAATTTTAATTGCTAAGAAAAATGAAAATAAATTTCTTTTGAATACAAATTTTCTAATAATTCAATTCCCAACCTTCAAAGGACTTAAGGAACTGCGTTTCTGTTTCTCATTGTTTACCACAAAATTCGAATTAATTGTTGAATAACGTTGAAGAACTTTTTGATTATTAAATTCATTCTTGTTAAAGCAAGGAATCTAGTTCACTTAAAATATCACTAAGTTTGTTAATTTTTTATTTATTGAAATTTTGGTTTGCGTAATGAACAACAAAAAATCCCAATTAGTTTCTTAAAGCTCATGAATACTGCACTTCCATTTTAAAGGCTTTAATAAGTAATTACAAGATATTTAGCTCCAGTCTGGAAATCTTATTGGGAAATGGGTAGTGTAAACCTGTAAAGTAGGCTTTAAGTTTTTGTAAGCATTGTATTAAAGATGAATATAACCAATCAGAAATGGAAATTGAAATAAAAAAAATTTGGTTTTTCTTTTACAGTTCTTTTATTATTTATTTTAATTTTATTTTTCTTAAAGAAATTATTGCTTTTTTTTCTCCTGATTTCTTGTTTTAAGCTGATCCAATTCTTTCCATTTTCTTCTAGATCGGTTTGACCAAGGATCCTTTTGCAAAAAATCACTGAAGTAGTTTGATGATTCCTTTGCTAATGATGATGTATCTTCTTGTTTGTGAAATCCAGTTTGTATTTAAAATTGTTGCCCAATAGCACGTTCATATTGTTCATTTAATGCATTTTGATGTTCTTCTTCAGTCAGACATGTAGAGATGACAACAGGACCCGAAATCATTTGTTTAGTAAGGCCAATGGATTTTTTGTGTGGCCATGATTGAAGATTTTACGTACAGTTTTCAAGATTTCAAAACGCTTAAGGCTGGCGACAATGATGATTTATCATATGCTTTTTGAATGTAAAAGAGTTGAGAGCATTGCACTTTATAGAGGTATAGACAAGCCATGATTTTTTTTTTGAAATGAGAGTTGCTTCACTAAGGACGACCAACGAATAATAATGTTAAGGCAGTAAGGACTGCCTATTTATACTCGTCCTGTGCGATAACAAGTCCTGGGGGTCTTTTCTGTCTCTTTTGTCGTCTTTTATAAGAGAGATTTTATAAAAACTACTTGTTTTGACTGTTGTTTAAAAAAAGTTTTTTTTTACTGGGTTTTGGGTCTCCTTTTTTTGTTTATTTGTTTTGGCGGAAAGTATTTATTTGGGCATTGTTTTGTAGAGGATTTTTCGTTGTGGCTACCTGCTACTATTCTTTAGTATTGGATTCTCTTATTTGGGTTGATTTGTTTTGTTTTTTTTTACTATAAATTTATTATGAAATATTTTTCAATGACATTTTAATCTCTGCTTTGCTGTTGAAGCATATTTTTTTTTTCGTTTTACAAAAAAACAAAAACAAAAAATTTCCAAAGGTACAGTTTTTTTCTGTTTTTTGTTTCTTTGAGTTTTTTTTTTAGATTCACCAGCATTATTTTCTGGTTTATTTAAGTTCTGCGTTTATTTTTTCTTTTCTCAAGTTTTTCTGCAAATATTTTCGAAGTATTTGAGATTTTTTAACCTCATTTAATACAATTCCTTAAAGAAGGTTTGCTTTTATGGAATCTTTCAAAAGACCTTTTTCTTTTGTATTTCAGCTTTGAAGCTGTATTTTTATTTTTTATTTTGGTTTTCTTGATTTACTTAACAAGTGTTAAATTATGTAATACGATTTAACAACCGTGTTATTGACTGTTCATTAAGAGGAATTTTGCTTCATTAGCTGTGAAGAGAAAGGATTAATGGTTTAGACTAGGGAAGTTACAAATTCCAATCAATGTTTGATGCTACACTAAGCCAGTGAGACATTTAATTATTTTTTTGTTGTATAAGTTAACTTTGTTATCTTCAATTCTAAAATCCAAGAAATAAAATTATCAAACATTTTTAGGGGAACAACAAAACGGCTATAATAGTCATGCAATGACTAACAACTGTAGTGTACGAGAGAATTCAATAAACATTTCAAAGCACTGGGAATCAGGATATGCGGCCAGTAACCTTAGGTAAGTACACCATAATTTTCTAAGTTCTAGTCTAAGCGAATTGCAAATGGTGGGAATTCCATTCGAGGGGCAAACTTATAGGCATAAGATTAAGCCCCCTCAGGGATACAAATTAAAAATTATTGCAACAACGTTCTCTTTTGCCTGTAGGCTTATAATTTTCTTCTTTATGATGTCGCATGCTCTAGCCCTACCTGAAGGCATGACCCTTGACATTAAAATTGAATATTTTTGCAGCAGCAGTCGATGTAAGAATTTTTACTTTTCACTTCATGTGTCTGTCCGCAATTTTCATGATTAGGAAGCAAGGATGGCTTCTTCCGATCACTGAGTTGTATATGGGCCTCTTGCCTGCCTAACCGAGATCTTCAATCTTAAAAGTTTGGTTTGAAATTGATACCCTTTTGTTTGAGATGAGCTGTCTTATCTCTCGGAGTTTTTTACTGTCTTCCTATGTTTTGTTTTGATTATCTATTTCTACTCCATTTTACTATGATGATAACGACTAAAACTCGAGTCAAGCGTTTATGTTAATAGAAGATTGAAGAGAATACAAAAAAAAAAAAAAACAAAAAAATTTAATTTGAAATTCTTCAAACATTTTAAAGAACTCATAATTTGAATAAATTAACATGATGTGGCATAAATAAATGTGTGTTTATATGTGATGAAATAAACCCAATAGGCCTATTTGTTAAGCATCAAATGCGGAACATTTTGTTGGATATGTAGTCTATATTGTACAAGCGAATGTTGTTTTTTGAAATTCTTTTTCAGGATTTGCTTTACCATTTGGTTTATTGGGTGGAAAACGCATTGAAAATTGTATTTTAAATTTTAATTTTCACTTATATTTCTATGAATTGTTTTGGAAATCCATAAATAACAAATTGCTCGTATTTTATAAATTATATTAACAAACCTGTCAAGTGTCTGTGCATAATATAGCTTGTAATGCTATTGTATTGTTTCTCTTAGTTTTCCGTATATGAATCGTATATGTTGTTGTAAAAATAACTTGAATTCTTCTGGTTTAATTTATGCCTCTGGTAGTTATGCTAATGCCAATAGAAAAAAATTATCAAAAATTTTTAATGACTTGTTGTTTTTCTTTATTGATTAGCGAGCTTAACAGGTTGTTATAGTTGTTTTAATTTGAATAAACGAAATTACCAAATTTTATGGCTCTAAAGCTGGCTGATTCAAAACTGTGAGAAAAATTGTTGACAAAAGGGAAGCTTAATAAATGCTATTGAAAATGAAATGAAAGCAAATTTTGTATTTTTTTTTCTCAAGAAACGGGAATGATCGCTTTCTGTTTATTTATTATGTTTTTTGTTTATATTTTAATTGGAGCTATTTACAAACGTGTGAAGATTTTTTCTGAATTAAATCAATGACAGTTTTGTTTAAGGAGTGACCGCAAAAAAATTTGCTTAAGCAATTTTGCTTCTAAAAGTTTTTAAAGAAAACTTAACGTAATATTGTTCAAGATTTAATGCTTAAAATAGTTTTTAATTGATCTCTGTGGTTTTAAATCGTTTTCTCTGTTTCATTTAAAGAGATTTCCAAATCCAAAGCCTTTTTGTGTGCATGCCAAATTGGCCGTGGATTGATTATCTACATTACCATTACCTTAATGCTCTTTTCCAGCAGCTTCGTAGTAATTATTGTATCTATTGTTGTAGGGTACCTCATAAAGTGCCTTAAACCACTACAACAACTTTATTTTTTTTCTTTAATAAAATTTTTACTACTTTAAACCGAAACCTCATAATAATTTTTTGTATTAAAAACCGAAAAAAGTAATAAGAAAATGTTCATAATTTAATTCTCTGTTCCCCTTTTATTTTAACATAAAAATTGTTTTAAAAAACGAGCCGTGATAATGACAGTTTTGTAAAGAATATTTTTACAAGCATAACGTTGTATAAAAGAAAAATATAAAAAATATTCTTTTAAATATTGTTGTCCATTTGCCATAGTAAAGTATACAACATAATAGAAAAGAAAATAAATTTTTGTTGTCTTTGTTACCGAATTAATTACCATCGTTTACAAGCATTTAAAAACGTTATTCCATCACTAAATATTCAAAGAGGTTCTCGTTCGTTTTATGGCATAGACTTTAAAACGTTGCTTAACGTTGATGTGCAATAGAGTTCAATAGGGAGTTCATTGCAGTGATTTGTTCAGCCTTTTAAATATTTTTTCTGTACAGTATACTCTGCTGTTTGTTCATTTGACAACATAGGGGAACTAAATATTAATGAAGTGTATTGAATGTGAGTGTAAATAATGTGATAACCTCTAGAAAAATATGTATTGAAAAAGAAATGCACAGTGAGAAAAAATTTGTTTAGAAGTCAAAATGAATTATTTTTATGCCTTTTAGACTGTACTTTGAATATTTGAAATGGTTTTTCAATGTCTGTCCGGCTTCAAACCGATTTGAGACAATCGGTTAGCATGAGACTATATGAGAATACCTTGAAAATAGACACTGTCCTATTGCTAGTGCATTGTAGACTTGAGACTATTTAAGTAAGAATCGTTTCAAGCCAAATACGTGGAGGCTTCCATGCTTTTGTGTTTGTGGCATAAACTAAATTAGATTCTTTGGAAAGTCGTTCATCCTTTCTTTTTGATCAGGCTCTCTAAATTAATTCTTAAGGATCCCATAAACCTGCTCTATTGCGATGCTTTGAAATACAATGATATTAAGAAATGATAAGGCTAAGACTTTATTGGCTTCCAGCGAGTTGCTGGTCAGCTATAATGGCAAATTTTTTTATAACCTACTGGCAAAATACAGGCTATATACAACATTACGGCCACTACAGCTAATCGATTTCTACTACACAGCTGCTAGCCGTTTACGTATGGCATCAAGTTATAAAACTCGGTGGTGCTGCTTTTGGAATGCTTGAAATGCTATGCCTTGAGTAATTCCTCTTTCAATATCAAGAAAGTGTAGGTATCCGTATGATAATACTGCAGTCATCTATTAATTGGCTCCACTTAGTTAAGCAAATGCAGTCCGATATTTGCTATTATTCTAGGAGAGACAATAGGAAACAGCCTTTAGGAATGGTTAGTTTTAAGTGATCAACAGATGTTCCAGGATTTTTAGATCTGAGTAGCTCTACTTTTTTTTATAGGCCGTGTTGATTGATTAACCGGACTTGTTATGTTCATTTTTTAGGTCCTATAATGCTTTATCATTTGACTTCTTTGTTTTTTTTTCCAAAAGATCCTTATTAGTGCACATTTGAATTTCTGAGAGTTTCAAGAAGGAACGGTTAGTTTTAAGTGATCAACAAATGTTCCAGGATTTTTAGATCTGAGCAGCTTTACTTTTTTTTTATAGGCCGTGTTGATTGATAACCGGACTTGTTATGTTCATTTGAGGTCCTATAATGCTTTATCATTTGACTTCTTTGTTTTTTTTTTCCAAAAGATCTATTAGTGCACATTTGAATTTCTGAGAGTTTCAAGAAGGAACGGTTAGTTTTAAGTGATCAACAAATGTTCCAGGATTTTTAGATCTGAGCAGCTTTACTTTTTTTTAAACAGGTTTCTGTTGTTTGTTTTTTCTTATAGGCCGTGTTGATTGATTAATCTGACTTGTAATGATCATTTTGAGGTCCTATAATGCTTTATCATTTGACTTCTTTGTTTTTCTTTTCAAAAAAATCCCTATTAGAATCCAATTAGTGAACTTATTGAGTTGCTGAGAGTTTCAAGTTGCCACCACCGCCCACCCTCCAAATATAATATATTTTACTTATTATTAAATAGTAATTAACTAAATGAGAATTAATTTTGCATCGCTAAATGTTCGAACGACTATATAATTAAGTAAACAAACGATTGTAGCTGACTGGCATTGTGTGAAGATGTTAATATTAATACAGCAATGTTATGTGTTTAACAGACTGTGTTAGTATACACATGATACGTTAATATATCAGTAGTTGATCTATGTGTATTGTTTATGCTTTGATTTTTATCAACTTTACTCTCGGATTATACGTTCATTTGAAAACGTTTAATTTCGAAATAAATTCAATGATATTCCACCACAAATAATTCCTTTTGTCATATTGTACGTATTGTTCAACGTTTTCTTGTAATGGAATATTGTCTACACTTGTTTTTAAAGAATTCCCTCCCTAAAGAATAAATTTCCAAAGAATCACTTGTTAGTTATAAAAACTATTCCCTTTCGTTGAAATAAAAAGAAAAAATAAATAAAAGCAATCCTTAAAGGTACAAAAAATAATCACAGATTTTTTATGACCACAAAAAAGGATCGTTATTACCTCAGGCAATATGTCTGTATTGTCCTTAATTTTGTTTTGTGTTTTAAGTTTTTTTGGGGAGTTTTGTTTTTATTTTGAAAAGATTTTTTTAAAACTTGGATAACATGATGATGGTGATAATGTTGAAAAGAAAAACAAGAAAAATAGAATTAATAACAACCATAAATGACAAGGTAGCTTATTATCGTAAGTTATAAAAGAAGAAAAATCTGAAATGAAATCATAAGGACTCTTAAAAAATTGAATAAGAAAGCAAGTTTTAGTCTGTTAAGCCTACTTCATAATACCCTACTGCTACATAAACTGGTCGGCGGTTCTTGTTAAAAATGATAATGATAAGACATTAAAAAATTTCGATTATTTTCTTTGTTTATTATTTATTGTTTTATAATTTTCTTTTTAACTTATAAACTAAAAACCCCTTAAATTAAAATGGAAGACAATATTATTGATTATTTTTGCTTAAACTAAAGGAAGACATTGATTATATTACATTTACATTTTATTTAAATTAAAAACTAAAAAATTAATCACAATAAGAAATTTTCTCTAATTGTAAGCAATTGAATATCAATTGAAATTTAAAATATTTTTTTCTTTAAACGAAAAAATACAAAAAAAAAATTCATTTTTAAACAAAAACTAATTAATATCACCATTGATTTTGATTTTGTTGGAAAACAAAAAAACAAAATTTCTTTTTAAAGCTGCTACCACATACAGGAACCTTAGTAACTTCATTGGCTTAATCAAACTTAAGCCTGGGCCCATCTATCCAAATGTTGTCTCATAAGCAATTCCTTTTGTTTGCCTGTATCGATGGAGGTCCAAAAGAACGTACCACTATTGGTGCGAGCAAAGTGCACGGGTATATAACTTTGTTGCTGGTGTACTGCTACTTTATATTGCTGTTGGTCTTGATGTACTATAATCGCCGCATTGGGTGGACATTGACGTATCTCTGAATAGATTCTCTGTTCCAAAGCCTCATTGGCTTGATTATCTATGGCTGCACTGATGGCTGCAGGATCATTACGCATATCTTCTAGACTGGAGTTGTAGGTATTCTGTTGAATTTCAGCCAAAGTTTTCCTCAATAATTGCTTCTTTCTCATCAAACGCATCAAAGGTTTTGCCAATTTCTTTAGGCTACTTATTGCCATCGTACGTTGATCTTTTTTGTTTATCTGTGTTGTGGTCTCAAATTTATATTCACGTGTTATAAAAGCCATTTCGTTTTTGCTTTTCTTAATTGGTGGAATGAACTAAAATTTTCTAATTTTCTTTTACGGGAAAACGTGTGTTATTACTTGTTCAACTTCACTTAACAAACTGTAGCCTACAATCAAGAGCTCTTGCTTTATATACTCTCCACTCTTTAGGTTTGTTGTAATCCACTCTCTTATTCTAAGCATTGGAATTAAGTCTCTCTTTATTTGTAAGCCACCACCAATGGCAAATTAGTTTAAAGGCAGGTGTTTTTTTTCTGATACTTAAAAAGAGCTGCTCTCAAAGCTGTGGATTCTCTTTCAGTTACTCTGTGTAGAAGAAAAAAAATCTCTTTATATAGTTGAGCTCATGATATTAGTTTTGAAAATATTCTACCTGCTCTGGGGCTTAAAAAAAACTCTGCAGGGGGGATATTATTTTAATGTTTATTTTTCAGTTTTTTTTGTTGTAATTTGATCTCTGCTAAGAGATTTAATAGTTTGAAGAAAAAATAAAAAATTTTTTCCAAATCGATAAAATTCCACTTAGAAACTTAAGGGTTTTTAAATAAAAATTTAGGGCTTCTTCAGATTTTTTTTAATTAAAAAACTTAAAAGAAATGAACGCGGAACAAAAAAAAATTTAGCTGAAGCCTATTGATTGTGCGACAAAGCTTGAGAGAATTTTGTGCAGCTTAATTATTTAACGAGTCTTACAATTCCCACATCCTAGAGATGACTTGTGCGGCTTAGAAATTGACATTTTATACCTTATAGTCCTGACCTTAACACTGGCTGGATGTTAATTTCGTTCGATGCAGAGAAATCTCTTTGGAATACGCTACACTTAGGATTCAGTATCGATTCCTTCGCTGTCATGAGAGTACTTGAGGACTGTACCTTTTACTGGCGAAACAACTGGCAAAGGCTGTCAAGAGGATGTCAAACAAGAATTCACTACCGGGTCCACATCAGTAATGCGGAATCTTATCACATTAGTTTATTATAAGATAGCCCCTCGCACTACCAGATTACTGTTGTAATGTTCAAGCTGAGTTATATAGGCTGCCGTTGAGCGAATCCGATAAGAAAGTATATGGAAAGTATATACAGGAATCCGACTATTGCATACCTAATGATTTCGTACACCACGTCGAAGATTATTTAAGTATGCCTCACGCCTCTGGAGGAGAGAGCGAGGCAGTTAATCGCTACAGAGCACAGGGACATTGAAGCTAGTGCCACAAAAAATTCAAATGAATTCATACGTGAGATTGCCGTTTCTTTGGAAAGGAAAAATGGAATAATTTGAATGATCAAATAAATCTTGTCCGCTATTGCTAAATACGGAACAAAATTCTTCTGCTTGAGAAGAAACCACTGAGAATTTATTGCAGATCGTGTCTAGCCAAAATGGAATTATGATTAATTCCATCAAAACTATCATCAAACTATCAAACTATCAAAGCATCAGAATAGAGCAGTAGATGTTATCGATATGGCAACGGGTAGTTACAGAAGCCCTGAAGCGGCTGTCAATTTAATACAACCTATGGACAGATAGTTTTTTACTATCTCTATATAATTTTCATATTTTCCTTCCTTAGTTTCCTCTTTACCACGAACAACCTGTCTTAACGTTAAAATTTTTTGGGCATTCATGTTTCCAAGACTTCCTTAGAACGTATTACAGTGAAAAATCCTAATATTTTCTTACCCCCTGCTTGTCTTAGCGGCCATAAATCTTTTAAAAATTAGACACAAGCAGCGAAGTCCATATTTTAACACCACTAACTCTGTCAATAACGTATTTTCCCTTAAATTCATAGACAACAAGTAAGAAATTTAATGATAATTTCTAAACACGTGTGGAAATGCAAAGAAAAATTTTTTGGAAATATTCTAAGGATAACAGGTCTTTTAGAGTCCTTTTGCAAAATCATTCAAAAAAATCTTTGAAATTTTACCTGATTTAGGATAGGGTAAGAATAAATTCTCTCATGGCAAAATGCAAAATTAATACAAATTAAGTAACCTTTACTGTGCGTGTGATTAACAAAGAAACCGAAATACGTTACAAAAATTTTCTACAATAACAATAAGGACAGAAAAAGGTAAAATCCTTTGTCCTTTATTGAGGTATGTATGTATACGGTATACCTGTTTTATTTGCCAATACAAGTGTTTGACAATTGGGAATTTTTTTGGTTGAAAAAGAGAAACGTTTCTGAAAACGAGATCCTATTACTTCTTCTTTGTATTGCATTTGCATTGTTATCCTTGATCCTTTGTTGATATTTTGTTTGTGCAACGACTTAGTTCTGCCTTAAAAGTGTTTTTAAATCAACAATCTTGTCTGTGCATGTCGCGTCTTGAATTTTCTTGTTGTTTGTGATTTTACGTGCACGATCTTGTTTTGAGTTTTGAGTTGTAGGTACAGGAGTTTGTGTTGGTGTTTGCTTCTCAAACAAGATTGTATCACTTTTCTTATGTGCATAAGGATTACTACAAAGAAACGAAAAGGGATTAATTGTTGTGAAATTCATAAGAAAACAAAAGCAGAAAGGATCTAAAAGAGTGACTCATCTGAGCCAAAGAAAATTCGAAATCTTTCAAATGAAAAGAGAAATTGTGCGAATGAAATCCTTAACAAATGCAAAATAAAAAAGGAAATCAATGCATTGCAGTAAGTAAAGTACAGTCGTTTTTCATATTGAGAGCAGCTATCAAGGGTGAGAGATCATGTTTGTGCAAGATATTGCATTGAAACTAGCCAATTCAGTTTAACTTCATAGGAACCGATTGCTAGAATAGGGATCTGAATGTCAGATAGTATTGCTATGTCCTGCATATTGTACTTCCTATTTAAGTTGAGATGTAGTCGCTGCAGTGTGTTGGCTTGTTAGACGCAAGGCCACTGTTCAAACCCCAGTTCAGAAATCAAAACGAAAATATGAAAAAAAAAACAACAAAAAAATATTTCTTCGGCGACTTCTTTTCAGCAGATTTCTGCCAAAAATTCTAAGAATAAATAAAAATTGCCATGAAAAGTTTCTCCAAAATCTGCACTTAGGAGCCGACTTTAAACTGTAGGTCCCCTCACTAATGTATAAACTTAATGCACACAACATAAGTGGTGTGACAAGCAATGTCGTAATCCTGATTGAAGGATTGTAATGACCAATTGTGTATGTGTATGTACTTAAGTTGAATTGAGTACATCTTTCGAAGGGTTAAACTTTTGCTTGAAAAGTACCCCAGAGTTTCTCCATGGTCTTAGAATATTTTATTCTGGGACTGAAAATCCTGACTCATCTGTAAAACACAAAATAAGTTCTTTTTAGAAAGAGTATGCCGCTACCAGATTTTTCTATTAATTTTATCATTAAATCTCGTTGTAAAGCATTTTCTAAACTCACAAAGTCTGCTAGTTATGCCCAGGAGGCAGTAAATGAGGGAGTTGCCGGCCTTTCGATACCATTATGGCATGTGGAATTCTATAAATTTCAATTCTATTTTCTGTGGTATTATCTCTGGATTGCATATCTCACCGATTTTATGCAGATGTTGGGAGTATTGATTTTGATCTCCTGGTACTGTCTAGGCGATGATGTTACTAAGTCAGATTTACGCAGAGAATCTCCAAATATTGTATTAAGTTGTGCAGGAATGGAAAACAGAATTTTTTCATATAATTTGGGATAGAATTTTTAGATTTGGAGAATCATTTCCTTTAAGTCTATCTAAGCATTCATATGTCGTCGTAGTCTAATAGGTAGTGTATTGGCTTATTAGACGAAAGGCCAGGGTTCAAATCCCCGATCAGACATCAAAAACGAAATATGAAAAAATATTTCTTCGGCGACTTCCTCTCAGCAGGTTTCTGGCAAAAACTCTGAGAGTAAATAAAATTGCCATGAAAAGTTTCTCAAAAATCTGTCGTTAGGAGTCGACTTTAAACTGTAGGTCCCGCCACTCATGCATAAAATTAACACACACAACATAAGTGGTGTAAGAAGCTAGGCCGTAATCCTGACTGAAGGGTTGTAATGGCCAATTATGTATGTATGTATGTATGTAAGCATTTCATTGATTTTTAAAAGTCTTTCTAACAAAGTTTGTTGCTTAAGTGTTTTGTTTATCAAAAATATTTTTTTCTATAACAGAAGGTTCAAGCAGCTGCATTTAATTCATTTATTTTTTATTTTTCATTTTTTTATTAACAATAAATTACAAAATTTATTTGTAAAAAAGAAATCCAATAGATTTTCAATAAATTGGAAATTTATTGCTTGTGTTCATATTAAATTTAATTTTTTGTTTTAATAGAAAATTTGAAGAAAAAAAACAAAAAAAACTTTGATTTCTTTTTTCTTAACATTAATAATATAAACATTAAGAGAAACCGGTTACCGGCTTTGGTAGCATTGTAATATAAAAAGCAATCAAAGAATTTTTCTAAAGACTTGGTAAACCACTTTTTTCTTATACGAAATGTTTTTCTTTTCTTAAGATTTTATGATGAAGAAAAAGAAGAAGAAGAAGAAGAAGAAAAAAATCATTAAAAAAAATGTTGTGTTCATGCTTTTAAAGTGTCTAAAGCCAGTTAAGGTCTTAAGAGAAATAAATGCATTTATTTGAACCTTTCAGACCCTTTTCGTTTTACTCATACCTTTTACGTACGTTTCCATTGAATTGACGCCTTAAAGTTTCTTGTAGCTTCACTGCTATGGCATGGCATGGCATGGCATGGCATGATTTTTTTATGGTTATTTTATTTTTAAGGCCATATTTGGTTTGGCTTTAGGCCTCTCTGTCTGTCTGTCTGTCTATCTGTCTTTCTGTCTATCTCTTTACGTTTTAAACAGATAGGCAAACAAGTCAACCAACCAACCAACCAACCAATACACTCTCGCTTGGGTTTAAATGACAAAGCACGCTTCATTGGAAATTGTTTACAATGGAGTTGAAGACACCAAAACAAAAAATAAACTGGAGGCCTTAAACAAAAAAAAAAACGAAAAAATGGAAAATAAAAATAAAGTTCTTGTTTGAAGTTTTATAACATGACTGGCACAAGTTTGAAAACATAACAAATGAACAGAAAAACTGAAGAAAAAAAATTAAACACAGCCTAAACACTAGGAGTTTAAGATGATACCCTACACTTCAGATACTTGCATTAACGAAACAATTAAACAGAGCTTCGAATTCTCAATAATCAATTGGAAAAACTCTTAGCGTCAGTTGTAGTTTGTGATAACCGCCATTATTTTGACTTGTAATTGAAGATTATGAACTGGGCGTTAGTTTGGGCCACTTAACATGGCCGATTTTGGCTCTTCTGCAGCAGTTACACAGCTTGACAATACCAATTGTCCGTTAAAAAACATGCGTTTGGAAACCGTTTCACTTTTTTGAGCCTAGGCATTGCATTACGTTTATGAAGTCATAGGCAAGATCTAAGCATTATAATGAATTAAAAGTTCTATCGAAACTTTACGTCTGAAAGCAAAAAAAAAATTGTAGTCCTTTAACTTAGTCGCCTTTAATTCACTTTAAAATATTTTTTTGCGCACGAGTTTTTCATTTTCAAAGATTGCAAATGAAAAACAGACAAACAGGCTTTAGGAGAGACAAGCAAATACTAAAAAAAAAAAAACAATAACAAAACAACAACAACAACAACAACAACATTAAATACAAATAATATATATTATTGTATAAGAAAAATGAAAACAAAAAAAAACTTCAACAATTTTGGCATGTTTTCATGTTTACAGAGACTCCAAGATAAACCAGACTTGAAAGAGTCTTTAAAAGTAAATGTTCTTCTAAGGAAAATAAGAAATAAAAATAACAACCATAATACGTACGCTAGGTGTGGCAAACGTGTTTAATAATAAAATTAAAACAACAGCATAAAATAAAACAATAAAAAAAACAAAAAAATAAATAAAAATAATATTTCAGAAAATAAAATCAAAAACTTATGAAAGAAAAGAGATTTTTTTTCTTTTTTAAAAAAAATTTACTCAAAGTAAAGGAAAATATTTTTAAATAAAATTCCATAACACTTGACTGTATTAGAATAGAATACGTACAAGTGGCTAAGGAGTAAATAAATTATCATATTTTTTTCCTTTCGTTTTATTAAATAAATATTTAGAATTTTAAAAACACTTCATATACAACATAGCTGCAAAGGCCTTTGTATACCTTTTAGAATACCTGTTATATACCTGTTATATACCCTGATAACTTATCATTAGAAAAACGTTTTCTTTTATTTTCTTTTTGTATTGGTTTTCAAAATGTTTTCCTTTAAAACACAATTAAAAAAAAAACTACTTTAAAACTCTTCTCTGAAACTCTCTGCCTTATTTACATAAATCCCCCTCTTATGTTTGTTGAAACCACGTTTCCAATATTAAAATATCCTGTTTATTTAACAAACAAATAAATAATGCTTTAAAGTCAGAGAAACGTGTTTAGAATTCTTAAATAATTTCAAATTAAAAAAGAAAATTATTTTCTCCAAGAATTCTCTTTTTTTTTTAACAATTTTTTTTTCTTGATTTTCAAGTCCTCTAATAAAATTCTTTAGAAAAATATTATGTTTTCTGAAGAATATTGTCTTCTTCTTTATAAACTAAAGACTTAAGACACAAACTTTAATAACGAGCATTGATTAACAATGATAACCAAAAATTTTAATCACTAAGGTAACAAATTTCAATTTTTAATTAAAAAAAAACAAAAGACTTAAGGAACAAACTTCAGATAAACAGTAATTTTTATAAAATTAAACAAAATTAACTTACGTTTACAAAAGCCTTAGCTTGGCTTTTCTTAAATTGAATTTCTTTTAAAATTTTCCCAACCAACCAATTCTCTAATGGCGTAAGCGTTCATTTTAAATGTAAAAACAAAAGGAAAACCAAAAGAAAAATTGTCATTTGATACCCTTATTAGTTTTGAACATTTTAAACTTGTTTTAGTTGCAATTACTTTGTCGTGTATTTCAGTTTACACAAGCCATTATCATTAAATCTTGGCGTGGTCCATTGAAATTTTTGACCACAACGTTGCTCTTGTTTTTCTTTTTTTTCTACTTTCGCAGCATTTAAAAACAAAAAATACAGCAGCCAAAAATGACAATTTAAACCAGTTTAAATGGGTTTTGGGAAAAATAGAAAACAGTTTAATGGAATCAAGAAAAGTTTTTCTTATGGTCTGGGAACTAACATGGAAAAATTGCAAAATACATGAAAATTTTCATTTAACAAATGTTGGTTAATGTTTTCGTAAATGCATGGAATTTTTATATAAATTTCTCATCATTTTTAAGAAATTATATTTTTACAAAAATCCCTTCCTTTTATTATTTTAATATCTTCACTTGAAAATTATATCGTTTTGTTTCCCCCTTGAAATTATTCATTCATTCATTTTACCTTGAACTTCTATGGCATATTTGTGGCTGAGATTTATTTCATTTCTTGTTATTCAGTTTTCTGTTTAACAACCAACCGTTTTTCTTTTTCTTCTTCTTCTTCTTCTTTTTGTTTAAGTTTAAATCATGACTTGAATTGCATGTTTTCAATACCAAAACCATGACAACAGGTGCATAAAATCTCAACTTAAACAGTCTGTCTTTACAAATAAATAAAAAATAAAAAAGCAAAAACAAAAAAAAAAGATTGCCAATAAAATGCCACAGCATCTTCTGTACTCTTTGCAACACTCAACACCCCATAAAATTGCCAAGCAAAATGGGGAAGCTACTGTTTATAATGACTAAAGCATTACACATACACTCGTACATACATATATATATCATGTTTAATGATTGAAATAAATTCCCTTTTCAACTTGAAAGGCAAAAACAAAATAAGAAAAGAAATCTTTTCGAAATTTGCAGCTGTTGTTTGCAAGCATGTCCATGCATGTCCAGCAAATATTGAGGCCAGATTTGTTTATGGTTGAGAAGGCTTATGATACAAATTTGGATACAATTTAGGAAAAATTTCTCTATAAAGGGAGCCTAACAATGAAGTAAAGACTTAAGCAACGAATTTTTATAAAATAATTGTTGGGTCATATGACCCAAGCTTTCTGAAAATAAATTTTATTACAGTAAAGAATGTAGAGATTTAATAAAGAAAACCGCAATTACTTTTTATATCATTCAATATCAAAAACAAAACTCTTGAAGACAAGGCAAGAGGCAAAAGAAAAAAATTTAAAAACCAAATTATTAAAAATTTCATATTGAAGAACGCTTAAGAAATAACTCAACACGAAAGACTTAAATTACAAACTTTAATTAATTTTATTCCAAAAATTTTGTTTTATTATTTATTTTGATTGTTTTATTATTCTTCTGATTGTTTATTATTGTTATTGTGTTCTTAAAAATAAATCAAACATTTTTGGAAGCAGTAGGCCTGCCATAATAAAAAAATCAAAAACTACGTGATTGAAGTTTCAAAAATGGCTCGTGCTGATTTATCGTTTGGCAATAATTTACTTTAAAAACATTGTAATTTATAATGAGTTTTCGGAAAACAATTGTAAAGTTCTCTGCTTGATTTGTTCAGCTGTTAAGCTGCTCTTTAAATTTTTTGTGCTGCTCTTAAATAGTTTGTATTAAACAAAGAGCTTTTCTTTGGTTACATGCACTCTTTTTTTGAACAGAGTATTGAGTACTCTTAGTTGTAACTAGAAATGGTTAATCTTGTATCTCTTTAGGCATTAAATTCATTGCCTGAGTACTCTAGGTACTTTAAGTTAACTAGTTTGGTTTCTTTTCTTTTTAACATAGTTGGTCACGTTGGGTTTTGAAGGTTTACGTGATTTTATTTCATTCATCCCCAAATGGGCTTCATCGCTGAACAACAAAATTTTGTATTTTCAAGTTTGTTTCTTAAGTCTTTTGTTTTCCAAACTATTAAAAAATTAATTTAAAAATATTTTCCATTAAAAACCAACTCAAAATACTTGAAGTCAAAACGCAGCCAATAAATTTATATTTAAATTCACGTTCGTGTCTTAAGTCTTTTGTTCTTGTTGAATTAATCACATGACAAATATTTATTTGTATGATTTATTATATCACTTTCATTAATTCACACATCATTAACATACTCATTTAACTCAATTTATCGCCGCTTAAGTGGCATTGTGTCAACATTTAAATTAAAACACCACGTATAATAATTCAATTGACTGCTAAAGGACTTGTTGCTTCTGATAAAACAGGGGATAAAACGGAAACTTACCCTTAAATTATTATTAAAAGGAAATAAGGAAACAAGGAAGTAGATTAGGGGATCAAGGGAAGTGTTTAAAGCAACACGTTGTAGAGAATAAAAAATTCAATAAAAGCGGAACTAAACACAAGTCAAACACGAGAGTTTTAAGGGTTTCGTTTACAACACGAAAAGGTTGGGTTTATGAGCATTAAGGATATGAATTTCAATATTAAACGAGGGTAAATTCAAAAACGGAAGCAATTTTAAATGGAATTAATTTCTGTAATTAGTTATCTCAAGGGAAAAATAAAGAGGGCAAAATAAGAGAGGGAATTTCAAGGATAATAAAATAAAATAATGAATAAAATAAACTAAAACTTTGTAAATATTTTGTGATTTTCTATTGACAAGGACACGTTTTGCATACCACATTAAAATTTCTTGGCATGTTTTCTGTTAAATTTTTAAACTTTTCCTTAAACATTCACTCGATTGCCTTTAACAAGTGTTGTGGAATATTCAAGCCACACATGTTGTGGATTTTCCTTATTCACTGTTATTACGTGAAAGGAAATTACTTCTGAACATTTGCATGGTGTTTGTTATGAAATCCTAAACATATGTTAACATTAGTAAAATACCTGTGTACGTGATATTTTTGTCAAAATTAAGTTTTGATTTTTAAAAACAATATGGCCTTGGTGGCCAAGATGCACCAGTATAGGAAAATGCCTGAAAGGATTTTTTTATTTTCTTTAATAAAATTGCAGTTAAAACGTGACTGAAACAAAGCAAAACGTATTTAATTAAGAATCTTTAAGATTTCAAATATTGCTCAAGGTATACCATACATCCTGGCTATTGTTTTAATATATCCGAACTGATTTGATTGTAGAAAAAAATTTGAAAAGAAAAATCATTGAGAATTACATGCGTTCATTCATTCTTTCATTGATAATTATTACTATCTTAGCTATCCTGCTGTTTCATGATAAGAGTCCTTATTAATTACCAAACATTCTCTGTTCTTTTTTGAAAAATAATTTTATCATGAAGGCAATTAAATGATAAAAACCAAACGTTGAGCTATTACAAGAGCTTCTTCATCCTTTTTTATCGTATTCCATAAAGATTAAATATTTCCTTTGAAATAAAATTTTCATTGATAATTTCTATTCAAGTTGTATTATTCTGCTGTGTTATCCCGCTGCTTGCTGATAACACATTGCTCACTTTGGGGCCCCACACAGAAATGTGTTCTTATTTCAAAAGGATATCTTAATGAAGCTGATGTTTCAAGGATATCAATGACCCAGACTATTCATTTGTTTATCTAATCAATTTCAAAGACTACTTTTTAATGAATTTGTCTCAAAATTTTTTAGTTTCCAATGATTTGTGTGTGGCTACTACTGTGTGATATCTCATTGCATCCAGATTATTCCACAATACTTTTCCTTAATTTCAAAATTTTCTTCTTGGAATGACTATTTTATTGTTATGTTCATATATCAACTGATTGCTGTATTTAAGCCAAATATCAATTGCATTTGATGGCTGAAGAATTGCCATTGAGTGTCCTTAGTATCCACCACCATATCTCCAAGTGTGCCAATCACACGCCAAAAATTAGCATCACTTTAACACACCATTTAAGACCATAATTCAACCTTTCTTACCATTCAAAACACACAAGAACTTGTTGCTTTTCAAGTCACAGAATGAAAAAAGAAACCCCCTAAAAAGGAAGTAAAGGACGTAAAGGAAGTGCAAAGGACTGGCGAAAAGTGCATATTAACTAAGCAAAGAAAACAACCCCCTAATATGGAAGTTTTTAATGGTTGAAGGGGAAGTAAATGGCACTTGTTGCCACAAATATTAAGCAAATGAAGCAAAAGAATGCCTAAAAAAGAAGGAAGTTTAGCTGTTTGTGGGATAAGCAAATGGCTACTGAGCATGCGCTTAACACGCGTAATATTTTTGAATGTTGCCTAAGGGTATTTTTCTTTAAGGGTAGACCATCAAAATATAAATAAAATATTAAAACGAAAAGTATTTTATAAGGTTTTAAAAACAATTGAAAATAATTCTCACGCTTTATTGTTTTCAACTGCATTTTAGTGGAATGTTTTAGAATTTATTAAGACTTCCTTCTCTTATTTCTTCAATTTGTTGTTTTGCATTGTTTTACGCTCAGGAGAGCTCTTTGTTTTTGTTTTTGTTTTCTAAAAAGTTCTTTGATTTCTAACAAACGAGTATCGAATTTCTTCTTCTTTTATTTATTTGTTATTATTTTATTTTTGAACATGTTTGAACATGTTGCCAGGGAACATTGCACAAGGATTGCTGTTACATGCACCGTCACCTTAGTAAGTGTGGGAAAATTTTTTTAAACTAGAAAATTCCTTATCACTTAAGGCGTCATACCTATGTTTCAAGGTCCCTATATCCTTTACGAATATTTATTCAGACTGTGAATAAAAAAGGGAAATTTCTGTGCAAGGTGTAGAACGTGATATTTTCTGGTAATTTAATTTCTTTAAAGGGGCTGAAAAGTAAAGGGAATAAGGAAAAGGGTATTAAAAGGTATAAAATATTAGAAGTAATGATATGAGTGATTAAAGTGTTCCTATGCCAGGCAGGTGTTATAAATTATACACAATATTCAAATTTGTCTGACGCTATAGACTTCCTTGCTTTAGTAGAAAATGATGAAGGAATTCTTCCTTCTTAAACAGGGTTTGTGCATGACTTTACTTAGTAACTGTGCCTTTGATATTCTTAAATGTGATGTGAAATTAAGGGAAACAAATCACTTAAGACACATATTTGCATTCGAAATTAAACCCTATTTCCTAAATTGAACGAGATATGGACCTCATTTGTATTCATAGCAGACATTGAAGGATAGGTTTTCTTTAGTAATTTTGCTATTTAAACGAGCACAAATTGAGAGTGTAGATATCAGTAACTTATGAAGCAAATGTAGCATTTGTTTACACCATTTTCCATGCGATTGTGCTACTTTGAGGGAAAGTAAATAGTGTACTTGATGCTAGATTTCTTAATGTCGTAACAGCTTCCAAAATGTTTAGAACCCATATGGCAATCGAAGAAAATCGAAGTAAACCAAACCTCCTTATACTTATTAGTACTGGCTTCCATGTTATTTAATGACTACTGAAAATCTTGCAATCTTTTCTATTTGACTAAAATTATCTTCTCCTTTGTTCTTTGAATGCTTCCTTGAATGACAATAATTTATTATCCTTTCCTGCTTTATTGCCTTCTAAGCTGTTAAACGTTGTTTATTTGAAGTTCGTAATATTACACCTTCTGTTTATTACTTTGGACAACAATACAAATACAAATTCAAATATAATTTCCTTATTTGTAATGATTTCTTCTTCTTTTCTTTATTCATATGCAAGCAGGATATTCTTTAAGAAGGAAGTTCTTTTCCTTACTGATTTTAAATAAACATAGAAAATATGATTGAATGTTAAGAGTTAAAGGAAGGATTAGTTTTTAAATGACACTTGCTTTAAATTCCTTACAAAGTAATGGCATTTGAATTTATAGGCTCATAAATATTTAAAGGTAATGTTTGTAAATATCAGCATAAAGGTGTTAAACAAAGTTAAATCGTAATTCGTTTAAATATATTGTGTCAATATAAACAAAGTATGACAATATGCAATATGAAATAAAAAGTACGTTAATAAGGAAGTTTTAAAATATTAAATTTGTTTTAAACGAAGGATAAGGATAATTTATTACGACAAGAGCAAACAGAGGGGATATTTGGTAAACTTCTTTTGGTATTATAAATTTTCTTTACAAATTAATCGAAAATATGTGGCTCTATCCTGCAGGATACTGTTTCACTACAACTTTTTCCCATACTTTTTGACAATTTACAAATTCCATTACAAACAGTTATCACTGGCTATACATAAATGGTTTCTTCTGAAAGCCATTGAGCAAAACCGTCTACCGGATTCAGTTCATGTGACATTCAATTTCCTTGTATTTGAATGAATCTTACGCTTTGAAATGGTTGCTATTAGCATTGGTCTCTTATGACTTTGTATTTGAGTACATGGCCTAACCAAATAACCACTATTGTGGGAGCCGTTTTCGAATGATCACAAAGGAGAACGCCTTCAGCACTTTCTGAGTGAATGTGCTACTCTTAGGACAACTTTTATATTTCTGGGTAACGATAGAGAAGATTTAATGGCATCTTTCTCGAATTTACTGTGGCCATTGTACGCATGCTAACATAGCAGGTGTCTTGTTTTACTTCCTCAAAAAAACTTGTAATTAATTTTACAACCGAGTTCAACTTCAGGTTGAAATAATTTTCCAATGAAAAAAAAACTTTTATTATTTAGACATTTAGGCGCATGGGCGTTAAGCCATTCGAAATAATTGAAATTCTAAAAACAATTTTAATAGGAAGTTTTCATAGAGTTATGTTTGTAAAATAGTTTGTTGTTTAATTAAAGAAAAAAGTATTATTTCTAGTTGATCAGAATATTAATTTTTTTAAATATACCAGGGTTTGAAAGTTCTTTTGAATTAGAATTATTTTCTTTATATAAAATAAAAACCTTTATTTCCTTTCTATAAAAATTATTACAACTTAAACCATAATATTTATCATAAAAAATCGTGTTCAACACAATAGCATTTGTAAACCAAATCAAAATGTCAATAGAAATTAGAAATTTTTCTTTTCAAACAAATTTTTCTCAAGGAAATGGCAAAACAATAAAGAAAATTGAATGTCATTTAAAGGTAATACAAAAAAGAAAAGGAAGTTATTAAATAGCAAGACAACATCTCTAAGGATTTCTAAAAGAAATTCCTTATTTGCTGGTCAAACGTGAGAATTTGGAAGACAATTTCATCAGAGTATCATTTATGCCTCAGCTACCCTTGATTAAAATAAACATACCCTTTTTAGGGGGCTAATTTGCTAACAGCAACCCCTAATTTACTTCCTTATTGGAGAGAGCAGGAAGAGACTGAGAGAGTTAATTATGCGGAAGTCTGTTTACCTTAAGATTGCAGCCTTAAGTGTGTTATTCACGCTTTAAAACTAACTTACTTCCACTTCCATTTCCACTTTAGGGATCATCAATATGATTTTATTTGATGTTTTTGTTATTCGTATAGTCTTGTTCCAGTTGTGTGATTTTGTTGACACAGTAACAAGTAGCAGGTCTTTTATTAAGCATTTCCTACATTTAAACCCAGTGATGAAAACACTCCTTAACTAGGCTTAATTTTGAATATGAATACAGTGCCATATAACTATCCAAACCTACTCCTCTGAAGTTTTATTCCTAATCCTCTGTAGGTTTATTGCACTGCTTAAGGAAGTTGGATGATTCCTGCTTTGAAGCATTCAAAATGGTAGTAACAAACATCGTGTATTGGATGAAATCAAAAGCCATTAGCAAGAAAGTTTTTTTTCCCTTAAAAACCTAACGTTCCTTTTGCCCCTTGCCATATAAAAATCCATAAAAATTCTATGCTTCCAGTTACAAATCAAATACAAAATGTTTTTATCTTATTAGTAACGGTCGAATCAAATCTTCTTCTTCTTAATAAATTTTATTTCATCCTTTTGTTTTGTAGCAGTTTCTTAACCGTATTACTACTTTCTTATCATGTGAAGGCGTTACCATATAAATTGAGACAATTTTTGTAACTGCAACAGAACAATGGAGTTCAATAAGATCTTAACTCAGATAAGTTTATGCAACATAAATTTTAAATTTATAAAAGAAAAAATTTGTATGAAAAGAAATATAAAGGCCGCTAGATCCAAAACAGGTATTTTTCTTAGCCTTTTTTAAGCATGTAAGCCATGGTCAAATGCTTTTTTCGTGGTGGGCATTTTACAAATGTAGTTTGAATATGCAATCATTTTTGGAAGGCGTTGCTCTGTTATACAGACCCCCGTGTATCTGTGTGTGACTGAAATGTAATTCTGATTATTCCCCTGAAGGTGTAACCTTAAGTAATTATTTTTAAATTTACTTCATGGTACGAAATGAAGAATCCTGCATATACTGTAGACGATTGTAATTGCATTCTGTTGAAAATTTTTAAGAATCTTTCGTTTTAATATTTGTTTAGAATTTCTTTTATATTTACAAGTGCTTATTGAAGTACTAAAGGAGGAGCAGAAGGAGTAGCTAAAGGCTGTACTCTTTGTGTATTAAGTAACTCCTATGGTGGGCTACTTAAACAAAGATATCAAAGTCTAGGCAATTATTAGGAAGAAGGGCCACCTCAGAATCTTAGAAAACTTATGAAATTGTAGGAAATTGTTTTTGAATATTTTTAATTAAAAAATTTTATAATGAAAACTGTTTTTTATTTGCAGAAAAACTTACAAAAATAAGATCTAATTGGTTATGATTAACAAAAGATAACTGCTTTCCAAACACAACTGGGTGGGCAGCAAAAGTGAGTACCGATATTCCATTGACTTCTATTAAAAACTGGGTAGACTTTACTTTTTTACTTTTCTATGAATTATACAATACGATATGATAGGCACAGCCTTGTTAAAATAAAGCTCACATTGCTACCCCTAAGCATATCACAGAAAACGATGAAATCCCTTTCTTTTATGTAAAATCACGCATTTTATTCCTCAGTTTCCTTAACCATAGCTAAACAAATTCATTACTTTTTCCCTTTTTCTGTACTAAAACATCAACAGATAGAGGCACATTAAACAATAGCACGCAAATAAATAAAATCAAATGAAATGAAAGAAAAGATGAGGAGAAGCAAAAATTGTAGGGTTATCACAAAACGTAGAACCTTTTTTAACAGCAAAACAAAAAGGACAAAATAAATAATTATTCTTATTCCCTATAGCTCAAAAACTAAAAAAAAAGAAGAAAAAAAACTTAAAATATATTGTGTTCTGATTGCCTTTAGCTTGACACAGCAATTTGAACACGTGCAAGGGTCAGTTTGATTTTTTTTAAAGCAGGTAGAGGACGAGATTTCAACAAAGGAGATAAGAATGAAAAAAAAAAACAAACGAAACAGAATCCTACAATATTAGAATGAACAAATAATGCAACACAAAGATTATGAAAATAAATATAATGGACCATAACGAGTCCTCTTTTAAAATGATGTTTGCTTGTACAATATCCCGCTTAATGAAGCACAGTGGTTTAAGTGATCATTAAATCCTTTTTTTTTTCAAACGGTTACTGCATCTGTTGTACTACTAGTCTTTGAACCTTTTATAGACTTCAGACTTATCTTCTAGATTACTAGACAGCCCTCAAAAATTTATTGATTCTCTGCGAAACATTACTATTCTTTACCGGTTACAATGGACATGGGACAATCCTATGTCAATGTGATTAAAATGGAATTCATATTCTTAAACATGTATTGCCAATGTCTGTCTCAGACAATTCCTTCAAGAGTTCGTTCATAAGCAGAACCCATGTCCTTGCCGGCAAAGTTTGATAGCTCCAAACCTTACTAATGTACGATGTCTGCCTTTATTTTCATGGATAGTGTTTATAAAACGTCTGTCAGACGGCCAGATGCCCTAGGTCATAATGTATACAACGTGTTTCGTTCGTTGGTTGAATAGAGCAAAACTGCCTGAGACAGTTTGCCTTATAGAAGGTGTTTACTGATAACGCTTCAATGGTCGATTGTCTAGTATTTGTTTCTTGTCATAGAGACATCCAAGTTTTAAAATGAGATTTCTGTTCAACTGTAAGAAGTTTAAATGATTTTCAACCGCCTTACGTAGCTATGTTAAGCAAGTATTGGCGAGTATCGTACAGTAGTGCTAATCTACTGTAACCTAAACTCTGTTTTCTAATAAATGTGGTCGTAATTTTTTTTTAAATAATTTTCTTTTCCAATTTGTACCAATGGTGCCACTGTGCTTATTACCTACATTAACGAAAAGTATTCCCTTTTCACTAAATAAACACATAAACAACTACACACTCTAAAACAAAAATTAATCCCTGGACAGCCATAATGAAATGCACATTAAAATTGATGGATAAATATAGAAATAGAAAGAAAAAATACGTTACGATTTAGGAATTAGAAGAAAAAAGAAAATCTAGAAAATACGTTACAATTTTGTTAAGATTTCTTAACAGAAAAAAAAATTTTTTAACGTTACATTTCAATGGATAATTATGCTTGTCTCGTACATGACCAAGAACTTGTTAAGCATAACAAATTCTCTGTCCGTTCCTTCTATGAGTAAAGGACTATTTATTTGAAAATACAACCACCACCATCACTTATCATCAAATTACACTTGATTTCCTAAGTCCTAGTGCCTTTAAAGGAAGAAAAAATACGTTACTTTTCGTCTCGACAAAAATCTTTTTGATTTGTTGTCACAATTTTTGTCGTTACAATAACAATACCCTAGTAATGCTGCATATCCTTGGAAGAACTAATGTAAGTGTGTCTTTGGATTGCAAGTAAATAGTAAGAGAACCAAACATTTACTTGAGGATATGTTGTAATTGTAACGTATTTAGAACGTATACTAGGGAATCATCACTAAACTCATAAGAATATGATTTTGTAACGTATTTTCTGACAAATTTATTTTGTAACGTATTTTATGTAGACATAATTCCAGGTTAAGAAGGGATAAATAAGACTGATGCCTTGGGTCCTATAAGGCCTCGTTGTAATAGGAATATATATTCCGTCGTATTCGTAGTTTCATAAAGGCGTGTACTCTATCATATTTTGATCGAAACTTTCTGAAAATATATTCTGTGCTTCGGTGCTCAAGTGACGGAAAATAATGGAGAAGATATTTTGTAATCTCCTTTGCTTTCTTATTATTACAGCTTCTGTATAAGTCGTTATGAAATATTCCCTGCTTCCACACATGTCCTCCTAGGGCATTATATTATTATTACTGACGTGAAAAGGTGCTTTAGCACTGCAACCATATGATCTACTGGAGTCCATTCATACTTTAGGGGATATTCCTATATTGTTTCTTCCAAGTTTATTGCTTTGATAAACCTCAGTATGCTGGCAATTCCTTGCAACAGAACCTGATATAAAAATTTATCCATAATTTGTTCACTTCTCTTCTCAAAAATTCAAAGCCAAAGGCATATTGAGGCAAAGGCCTTTTGCATTTTCTATTAAAAGATGTCATAATGAATAAGAATGCAACTTTATATCGAAACGTAATCTGATCCTTTTCCTCAGTATCAAATTGTTTAATCCTCTCTTCCAAGGTTCAGCTCTTTTTTCTAATCTGACAAAATAATCAACAATAAATGACACCCTCAAGCAATGTTTTCTTACATGTTGTTGATTAAAAAGAGTCCATTCTATAGCCTTTAGTGTTTTTCTATAATCCTTGAAGGATTAGCAAAATAATTGTAACAAGAAAACAAATGAAACACATCAGCATTGACGACAGGATGACGTGTATTAAAAATTTGGAATCGAAATAATAAAAAAAAAAGATTTTAAAAAGTATGCAGAGAACAAATAAACGGGAGTAGGGTAAAGGCTACTGGACTACCTGACAGTAAAATAATTACTCATGGCTTTCTGATAAAGAAAATGAGGGTCTCTTAAAAAACTGGTAAAGAATGGCTTGAAAAAAAAGGATTTTTAAATAAGAATGTAAACGACACAAAACAATAATTTCGAACCCTTAATAAATTATCAAGAAATTTTGATCGCTCAACAAGAAAATCAAACAGAATTCTTCTTTTTATTTATTTTCTATTATAAAAACAGAAGTTTTTAATGTTTTAAAGGCTCTATAGAGTGGCGTGCAATCAAGCGCAATCCATCAAAAATTGTTTCAAACTAAAATAGTTTTTTAAATGTCATGCCATTAGAAAAAAATTTTTGAAAGGAAGGGATTATTTTTTTATCCTTTTTCTATTTATTTCGTTAACAATTATGGTTTATAATATCGGCTAGAATAGCAAATGGAAACATTGTAACATTGTCTCAAAAAATCTTTGGGTTTTTAATACTTGAGCTTGGGGTTATTTATCAATTTATTTCTCGCTTTGGCGAAATACTTTCTTTATTAAAACAATTTTCAAGTAATTGAAAGTAATTTGAGTCAACTTCAAAAGGATTAACGAGTTCCTAGTAGAAAACTAAACAATAATATTTACTAACACTGTTGTAAAAAAACAAAAGACTTAAGACACAAGCATGTTTTGTAGGATCACAAAGATTTCATCTACAAAAGATTGTGTTAAATTTTGTTGTTATTCACGGCATAATTTTTAGTTATAAGTTCAGTATAAGGAATATAACTCTTCCATGTATCGGGTCTTTAAGAGCGACTTAAAGTCGGATCTCTTAACAGCGGCTTAAACTACATCCGTCAAATCAGTTGCCATATATTCAATCTGTTTTGACTAATCATCATAGACGGATACAAACGAGACTTAGACAACGATATGTGCTAGCTATTACGTCCATTTTAGAGTGAACCGATACGTGAACAAACAAAATTATCCAATAAGCGACGACATCAATTCATATGTGATCCAAGAGGGTCCAATGCATTCCATAGAAGTTATGGTATGGTGAGAATTTCGAAGTTGCCTAGACCGCATCCCACATCATTCGAAGGCACAGTTTTTCCCTTGGAAGATATTCGAATGTTTCCTCACAATTTCCGAAAATCATTATGAATAATACACCTGCTTGCGAACCATAGAATGTGACACCTGCAGCAATACTTAGCAGCTTAGTATGTGGTATTCAAAATCTCACTCTTTTAAAAGATGTCATTTGATTTCCAATAGCATACCAATACACTAAACATTTATTTTTAAACTACTTTTGCAAACAATAGCCTCCCTCTGTTCTTCAAAATTTCAAATGAAATTAAAAAATCCTTCAAATCCTTTTGTTTCACAGCAGACAGGAACAATTTTCGCTGGCGTCAATCACCCATAGAGCAAGGAAAATTTCAATTTCTTTTGTTGGAAATGCAAAACTACCTGTTCGTATATGAAGCACTGCTTTATAAGAAAATTATGCAGGTTTTTTGTTTTATTGCTTAGTGTCTTAGCCCAGAGAGGAGTCTCACAAGTTGGCGTTGAAAATTTAAAATTTTTTTTTTAAGAATTTCTTTTGTTTTTGTCTTATAATTTATGACGTAGAAATATTTGTCTTTTGTTTTATTATTTCTTTTAATACAGCAAGGTGCACAGTTTATGCAAAATTCGAATTTTTTTGCCCAAAATCTCTCTCTATGCTAAGTAACTTGGACATTAGAAACAATGCTAGAAGCACTTGCAGCTGCAAAAGCATTTAAAAAAGCAGCATACGATCAATTATGGGATTCCAATATATGGGGTATTGCATTACTATCTTAAATTCAAACCAAAGTGTGAGTGAGATTTCATGGACACTGTGTCTTTTGATAGACACTTGTCCGTGACGGCCTCTCTGGATAGAGTGCATCAGAAATGACAAATTTTCAATAACTCTGGCGATAACTTCTGCTGCATTTAACCGTTGTTGGGATTATATTAGCTTTGAGAAACGCTGTGATTATAGCTTATAATGTACCTTCTAGAAATGAGCCTAAAAATCCATATTCTCCTTTATATTCATTCACACATAGTAAGTTATCGATAACTCTCCATATCAAATTGAAGTCCTTCATGCCAGTTTGCAAAAAGCTTTTGTTTTATCTATTCTTTGGATATTCTTTCATTAACTGTAACCAATTTCGTTTTCATTATCCATTCGTATTGTATATCGAAATAGATCACTTAAAGAAATTAACAAATTATACATTGGAGCACCTGCTCTTGATTTTATGCAGCATGACGAATGAAGACTTTCTAAAATGCTTTCACATTTCCTCCACACATACAGATTATCTTAATAAGAATCCCATTAAGACTGTCGGTATCTCCACTTTTTGCCACTAAAAGGCTTAACGAATTATTAACGAATTAAAACACGATACAATTAGAAGAAAAAAGGATTCCCTCTGAAAGGCGTTTCAAACATTTGAACATAAACCGACAACGTTATTTTAAATTGTGCTACACTTAGTGTATCCTTAACACAGAAAATATAACAAATGAATCCTTTTTTAAATCCTTTGATGTGGCCACTTAATAGCCTGTGTAAGCGGTAATTTCAAAAGGAAAACGTTTTCTCTAGTAGCCATTGAATGATAAGGAATTAGTTTAGGAATGTAGTGCAACATAAGGATATCGCTATGAGCGGTAAGATTTTATTAAAGGATAGAAAAAGGATAATAATTTGCTGTAATTAATGTGTGTTGTTTTGATAAAAACAATAAATTTTTCTTTAATATTTTAAACTTAGAAGGCGATGCTGCTTGAGTGGTTATGGCAGTGTGTTTAGATTACCGCCGGTAACATTTCTAGTGTCCTCAGTACGTATTATCATACACTCTTCATGGGTATCACGTTAGGATCATTATTTGATGGGAACAGTATTTATTAAGATCGATTTTGACTTTCATAAGCATTTGGAAAAACGTCTTTTAAGTCATGATTAAAGGAAATCCTTTCCGTGTTTTTAAATTAAATACCTGAGAACATTATCTCAATTAGGAACACATTAATTGCACTTCCTTTAAAAGCAAATCCTTTACGTATCAAAATCAATTCCAATTACTTGATATTCAGGTCATCTAACGCTCCAAGTCTTAAAAGGATTTTTGTTGGCGCATAAAAAATGACTTCCTTATCACAACTTCCTGCTTTTAAAAGAAAAGGAAAAGAAAAAAGGCGTCACAACTGGATTGTTTAGAATAAAAATAACAATTTGAAATGGCAATTAGAAAATGATTACTTGAAGGATACTACCAATGGAAAAAAAGGATATTTTAAGTGCTGAACAAGAAAACAACATTAGGAAAACAAGAAATTTTGTATAGAAAGGCCAGGCAAGGTTATGCAAGATAATATTGCTTAGGCTACACGCTTAATGGGCAGACAAATCATAGATAATAATCTCAACGTTAAGTGGTTAATGGAGACACTAATTATTTAGGTTTAGTTTGGTTTATGTCAACATGAGAATGAGATTTTTAATTTGAAGAATATGTAAAGTAAAAGCCTTTAAGAATTTAAGAGACTTGTAAATTGGTGGCTGTATTTGAAATCCTAAATGCACGTTCATAAAGGAAATGCTGTTCAAAGTCTGGGTGCACAATTTGTCATGTTCTATGTCCTGATGCTATTGTATTCACCACATTCCTGTATTACCAAAACATCTCCAGGATTGGCCTACAGATGCCTGATATCCTTTGGTAAGACAACTAACATCAACTTGATAAACTGGGTCCCAGTTTGCCCGCCTTTGGAGGCAATTTTACTGCTCTATGGTTTCACCTTAAAAATTGGTAAAGCTCAGTATGATTTTAAAGCTCTTTCCTCTGCAGCAGATTTGATCAAAAGAGTTTCATGATTGAACTCAGATGACGTTTAAATTTCAACCAAAAAAAATTTGAATCTTTCTAACGTTCATAAAGCATACGCTATAACCAACATGAAAACGCTTGTGTTTTTCTAATGAACACCACAGGTTATTGGCGCCAGCGTTTTGTGTAATAAAATCAAATCAAATAACGGCCTGTGCTTTATGTTCATGTATGTGTCTTAGTCTTTTTGTCCGGTTTTTATGTCGTTTATAATACAAACCGAGCTGCAGTTATTGTGACTTTCATATGACACCTTTGCCGTACCGCTTTCTTTAGTGAAAGAGTGTGACAAGTGACACCAACTTTCTTTTTTTTTTTGTTTTTAATAAACCATAACGAAACAGGTGACTTACAGAACAAAATTATACGAATTTCTTAGAAAATGTCATCAACTAACGCCAGGGGCGCTAAGATTTGTAGGGGAAAAGAAGAAGAAAATGTGTGAAACATATCACCAAGCGGTGAAATTTCTTTGAAAGTAATTTAAAAAGAAATTTTTGAAGTAAATTGTGGGTAAATTGTTTGCTTGTTTTTCTCAGAAATTATAAGAGTTTTCGACAAAGTCAGATTGTTGTAGGAACCACTGAGTGAGAAATGAAGGTCATGGCAGAAGAGAATTTTGTTCGAAAAACCTTATTTTAAATCCTATGAACAGTAAATTGGCTTTAAATTTGCCTTGGGTTGAACTTTATGTATATTGATGTGTAAGACCAAAAGGAAAAGCACGTCATAATGATAGGCCCAACTGATGAGGATGCTGTGGTATCTTCTTTAACAGAAGAAGCTCTTTTCGGGAGTGTATACTTTACGGCCGCTCTTGTAAAGCTTCCAATCTCTTCAAAGTTTTTTTTTTATTATAATATTGTCAATAGCTGACACACTAGGCCGATTATGAAGCCAATAATCCTGTAATGCTCGAGAAATGGCCCGGTTTGAATCATCGTTTTTATAGTCGCATTTAGCTTCAGTAATAAATGAACCTTCCTTCTATGGTCTACCATTGTGTGTATCCATTAACGTATAAATTTAAAACAAGAAAATGCCATTTACAATGCACTTAGAATGTAATTGAAAGGAAGCAATAAATCATTACGAGCATTAGACTATTCACGGATAACGATCTTTAAATTGAAGTGGTTTTTGGAGACAATTTTTCTTAGTCTCGTTTGGTTCAACAATCAAATTCTCGTTCTGTTAAAGGCATTTTAAATAAAGAACCACTTAAACAGTTTTAGGCGTTTATATTGTTTTTATATAATAGCAGATTTTCATGCTACCGGGTAATCTTTATTGCAACAAGCTGTGGCTTTAGAGAACGTTGACAACCGCATAAACAGCTTATCTTCCGATTGGAACTAATCTAGAGCCCTATGCATAGTTTGCGGGCTCTAAACTTAACATATTTGAAAGATAAGCCAAGATAGTTAACTTCTACGGGTATGAAGCATGATTCTTATTAACCTATGCTTGATATGAAAGCAAGAGGGTTACAGATACCAATCGAGCAGGCCTTAACTGAGATTGTGATTCGAAGACGAAAGTGAAAATGAATACAGAATTGGTTGGATTCTGTACAGACCTCTGCTAGATGTGACTAGGAATACAAGCAACTGAAATTCTCAGAGCAGTTAAAGATAGTAGAAGAAAAAACCCTGGTTAGATCATAAGCAATGCAATCTACGATAGCGTACTTCTGTAAAGGCTTGTCTGTTGCTGCTTTAAGGACATCTTGAAAATGAGTCGATTGGATTCTATACAGACCTCTGTCAGATGTGACCTGGTATACAATGAACTGAAATTCTCAGGGCAGTTAAAGGTAGTAGAAGAAAAAAACCCTGGTTAGGTCATAAGCAATGGAATCTACGATAGCTTACTTGTGTAAAGGCTTGTCTGCTGCTGCTTTTAGGACATCTTAAACATGTTTTTTCTAAGAAGCCGTGTTCTTAAAATAATCTCATATTATTTGGAAAATGAGTGTGAAAATTGTGGTGTTTTATTCAGATTCCTTTACATCATATCCTTGACAACAAATTTCTTTCCGTTTTCGAAATTAAATTTTCTACGAATTACATGAATTGGAAACTAACATACACGACAATTGGAAATTAATTTTCAAATTACAAAAATTCTAGAAAATTTGTTTCAAATTCATTAAAATTGTTTAAAGAGAGTTTGGAACTCCTATATAAGAAAGGATACGTTTGAAATCCTTAAACATATTTGACAATAATATGATCGCTCGCTTGTCTTTGATGCCTAAGTGAGGCATTAAAACCGTATGTGGAAATGTAATTGAAATTTTAAATGTGGAATGCTATTGTCAGTCAATATCACTTCGCGATCATTAAAAAGAAAGAAAAGAAAAAAATTCTGGGCGTAACTTGCAGCAGAAAGCAGAATCTTTTTAAGATCCATAAAAAAAAAATGTTTTCAAAAGGCATTTAAAAATATTTTTTTGAGAGACATTTTCATATGCCAATAACAATTTATAATTTTCATAATTCCTTTACTTTACATATGCGAGTATTATATTACAAGTATTTTTTTAAAGAAAACTTAAAAAAAAAGTGAACATAACCACCCTTTTTCAAGCACTTGTCTTCTGCTACAAACCAACCAACAAACCATCAAGTGTGTGTACAGTTTAAATACCGGGGTACAAAGACCTCTTGTCATATGAGTTTAAATGTCTGTAAAGTAGGGGGGGGTAATTTGATATCTTTTGGTGTTGTTTTCTTTACATTTTATCACTCAATGTATGATAAAACGAAATTGGTACGAGAGAGTTTTCATTTATCTTGCAAGTACGATGATCATGATGATGATGATCCTTATCAGCAGCTGCCTTAAATAAACATTTATTTTCAATTTGAATTTTTTATTCTTTTTTTTCTTTTTCAAAGAGTGAAGTGTCATCATAAATGGATGCTGAGTTTTATGCTTCAAGTATCGTTATGTAGGTATGTGTACTTATGAATATTTCTTTCACTGATGCTTAAACCAACAAATAATCAATCTTTCTTTTCTTTTTGATTACTTTTAATAAATGAATCGATATCGGTTAGGCCAGAGATTCAAAGATGTGGGGGGTTAACTATACATATGGTGTTGATTTGTTAAAAAATTCTGTTGCACTTTAAGATAACAATTATTTCTGAAGATGCTGTGACCTAAAGGCTTCTACTGTATATTGCGTAATACCTTAGCCAATTCACAGCTTTGGAAATTACAGAAACTTGTCCTTAAAAATTACTGAAGTAAACTGTTAGTCCAAAACTAATCTTATGAACTCGGTGTTACCTACAACGGATTCATCTGTTCGATTTAACGCTTCTTAATTTTTTTCAACAACGAATCAATCTTCAATTGACAGTTACATCTACAAACGGCAACATTTAATTTTCAGCTTCTCCCCCTTTCCTTTATATCCCCATGGGCCACTTGAATGGAGTACACTAAATAAGTGATTTGATGTATTTGTCAATGTTGTATGCTGTGGGTAATTGGATCTTGTACCATCCTATCTACCTAGAAAACCAAACCAACAGATATTTACAGTTAGACACAGCGTTGTCTGTTGTTAAGCTGTATTGACATGGAATTTAATGAGTTTTAATTCATGCAGAAATGAGTGGTAAATATGGGTGGTTATTCTAAAGAAAAATCGCTTTTAAAATTATTTATCAAGTGGCATAAACATGAGTGTCATGTATGCCACTTGCAACACCATATACTACTAGCTCGTACATGTTATTCGTATGTTTCGTATTATTTATGTTATTTAACATGCTTGTGTTGTGCTTGTTATGGTACTTTCAACATGATTGAAAACATATGGCGTGTTTACTTGTAAAGATATCCAAAGTAATTAATAAAAATTAGAATTTTTTGTATGCAATTCATTTTAAATAAATGAAATTAAACGGTGTTTAATACAGTTTATCTAGAAAATGGGATGCGAAATGAAAATAAAAAAAAATAGTATTTTAAAGCTCAAATCTTTTGGTCTTTGAAGAAATTTTTTCTACATTTTACAGCAACATAACTAAAGGTAGTTTATGGACTTGTGTTACCAGAAGTAAATTCAATTCTGTGGTAAATAGACCTCCAACTAAAAAACAAACTTATTTTCAATATAAAAACGTACAGAAGAATAGCTTTTTCGTTGATATTTTGTGTAGTATTGGTTCTCTTGTATTTTTTTTTTAAATTCTAGAAGTCTTTGCAGTCCAGTAAGTAGTGTGTTGGCTTATTAAACGAGAGTCCGTGTTTTATATCCTAGTTCAGATATCTTTAAAAATAATTATTTCATTCGGCGACTTCCTCTCAACGGTCTTCCTGCAAAAACTTTGAAACGAAATAAAATCGACTGTAAACTGTCCTCAAAACTTCCAGATTGTTAACAAAATTAAAATTTTATTTATAAAAACTAAATTCAAATGCAATCTAGAAAAAAAAACAAGCCACCCCTAGATTTTGAAACATTTTTCTCTAATCCTTGATGATTTCTTTAAAAACCCTAAACTGGGTAACCATTTTTTGGTTACAAAAATGAAACCAAAAACTAACAAAATAAGAAAGAAAAAAATCTAAAGACCATAGAACATTGAACAATAAAAAGATTTTTATCTGTAAAAAAGAGAAAGAAAACTAGAATCTAAAACGTAAAACAAGAGATGAAAAACTGTTTAGCCGTAGGGGGTATCAAGAAAAATTTTCCTTTTTTTTTAAAGAAATTCATGTTTTACAAGGCGGCATTTGATGTTTGAAAACACGTGTGCTTAACAAACAAGCAATTCATATCGTTCTTCTTCTTTTCTAATCTTTTGTTTTAAGGATTTATGTTTATTCAATATTTCTTGTTAGAGCCTCTAACATTTTTAGAGGCGTTGATTTTAACATTAAAAAAAAAAAGAGGAAAAGTCGAAAGAAATTGATGATGTTTTCCTACAAGTTCTACAGAATTTTTCTGATTTTTAAAACCTAAAGTCATGGTGTAAATTGTTAACACTATTAAGCCTAAAAGCAGAAACAAGCCAAGGGCGGTGTTAGCTTAGCCTACACAATAATTTTAAAGCAATTCTTTTGATTATTAAAAGAGTTCAATGGAAAGGAAATTGCTCTAATAAAACATGATTTGATTATAATTTCAGGTCTTTTAAATTGCTAGTGGGTGTGTATGTTTCGAAAGAGTATCTTTAAAAACAAATAATAATTATTTCTTAAACGAATTGTTAATAAAGATGGAAACTTTGTTGTTTAAGCTATCGCTATAGGTCAACTTCTATTCTTTGTATTACGTTGGTATCTTATTCTGACTAAAGGTTTGCAGTTTGAACTGCCTTTCTGCAGTCGAAAATATCTCTCTACATGCATAATAGAGCTATAAAGGGCTATAGTACACTAAAATTTTGATATTTTTCACTGATGCCCACACTATCTGTTTAACCGTTCAAACAATTGCTTCAATATCCTCTTCACCGACTTACATTTGCTGTTATTTGTCGCATAGTCCATAGTCCCCACATATGATAACAGCCATCATTTTGCTCAGTTCACTCTTATCCAGAGTTAACCAATTCATGGTCTTCGCCATGTCTGGTTTGCTTCAGAGGGCTCTAATCAATGTATTCATTGACTTGTCACTTATCACTTGCACCGTCTGGAAAATCTTTGGTAATACCAAAGCTAGTCGACATATTCTCTTAGGATTAAATCTAGAAGTCGATGTTTTAGCAACTTAAAGGGTTTTTATTTTAAAAAGGACATAAGCTCATCAGATATGACTATCAGGATATTGAAATTTTAAGCAATGGAAGCCATTTCCGCCAGTTCATCACCACTTCATTGTTTAAATTCTATTTACAAACATTTATTAATGTTTACATAGCCACCTACAAGGTATTTTTGTCTATAAAATCCCAGTTTAATACTCTAAGGACCTAAGAAAATAATCTCAAATTGATTAGTTACACTGAACAACACAATTAAGGTAAATATATGTGACAGAAATAAAGCCATCTTTATGGAATGGTGGAAAAAAGAAAATACAAAATAGAAATGAAAATGTCAACTGTAATCGTAAAATCATTTATGAAAAGGAAAAATTTAATTCTTTTAATACCAGAAAAGAAAAATCAAAATTAAAATGAATTCAATTGACATGAACAGATTTTCCACTCTTTATTGTACACGTAGCTATAGACGTGAGTGACACTGTAGTTTAGCTGAGCATGACACTTTTTGTTAATCAAGAATAAGGACACACCATCATTTAGTAGTTTTTCCCTTTTGTCTTTCAATTCCAGATCAATTTTTTTTTTCTAAATCTGAGCATTTTTTTTGTTACTTTTTTTTTGTTTTTAAAAATCCCGATTTATTGTTAGCAATTTGTATAGAAAATGTTTTGCCAAAAACATTTGTAAACATGATTTCGAATATTTTCAATAGTTTTGCCAACAATACCTTTTGTTAATTGGTAAGCCTTAAGGCTAACACAGCCATTTATAAACTAGCAAAGGCTTTTGTTTCTTTCAATCCAATATCTCTCTCTACATAAACAATAAATTGATAATTCTTTGAATATTTGATAGTAAATGAGACGTCATATTGTCTCTTACATTGTCACTGGCCACTAGCTTATTATGGCTACAGAAAAATATTGCTGGTAGTAAAATTGGTAGAATGCGTTGAAATGTTAAGGCCTTTCAATTTAATTTCTAAGGAAATGGGATTTGTTAGGAGTTTTTCTAATTCTTATTTCAACTTGATTTCATAACTACAATAGAAGGAGAGCTAATTGTAAACCATTTTTACTATAAAAAGGATTTACAAAAGCAAACTACAGTGGAACGAAAGCAATGAAAATTTAACAAGATTTTGGAAACCCTCCTTCAAAGTTCTATTTGCCATAGGGGTTGTATAAGAAGTATTTTTAAAATTCTTTAAATTTTTGCTAAACGATTAATTTATCGATAACTTTCTTTGTCTATTTTTTAATAGCTTAAGAATAACTAAACACTGCTATGAACAGCACGATTTTCTATTTCACGTTTAAAAATTTTAATTAAATTTCATTGATTAACAACCACGAAATTCTTAAGAAATTTCCAAAGGTTAGGTGTATCGTTTACAGTATAAATAACCACCAAGTGGTTCTATTAAAACAATTCGAAATTCAAATTTCGTCTAAACCTCAAGTGTCATTTAAGTATTGCGTTCTCTTCTCCGTGTTTAACTTTCAAAATGTTCTTGAAATGTAAGTTTTTTAAAATTTTTTTATAACAAACTAAACCTCTAAAGGATTTTCATGATTTTATTTCAACCTTGAAGTTCCTTTTCTAATTTGTGCCTTTCTGGCATATGTTGTAATGTTATCGAAGACTGGCTGTGTTGCTGAATATGTAGATCCAACCCTTGACTATATACTGGACGAAATACATGCTGAAGAAGCCGCCAGAGATTATTATTACTATCATGATTATTTTCACGGTAAATAAGGCTTTAAAAGATTATGGAAATATTAAATTGGAAAAATTCACATGAAACCGTTAAATAAACAGCAAAGTTACTAGCATAAACCACTTAAGCAAATAATTTTGTAAACCATGGATAAACGACAATTTAGTTTAGACTCCTAAACTGTATGGTGCACTAACATCGATCCTCAAAAAATTCTTAAAGTACTTGCATTGTTTTGGTATATTTCCTACACTGCAAATGACCAGTATTTGAAATGACAACTCCTTAATGAAATAATGCTGATATCCTTGAAAGATAACACCCATCTGGTAGACTAGTGCCAGGATTTTGTAGGATTGATTCTATCCAAGATTTGTTAGTTTTGCTTCTCATGGAATTTATAGAAATACAATGATTTTGATGTCATTTTTTACTTTTCTTGTTTAGAGATCGAATCGATTAGGTCTTCCAATCTCTTCTACTACTAGATCCCCAGTCCTTCATTCTTCCAAAAGCAGTCTGTAGTCTGCCTCTTACTAGATCAAGACAACTGCCTGTGTTAAAAGAAAAATGCCTGGCAAAATTCGATAAAATTTAAAGAGGCGTGGTTTTTGAACTTAGTGGGTTGCATATCTATTGGACCAAGTATTCCAAAATAGTTTTCGTTACTGTCGGGTAACCCTTGGGACTCGAGATATAGCCGTAAATTAGTAAAAAGAAGTACTCTATACATAAATCGGTCAAGATCGGATAAGAAATGGACCTAGTAGGCGAAGTGGACTTACTAGGCCAAGTGGACTTACATAGCCATAGTCTCAAGTATTCCAAAACAGGTTTTCTTATGGTCGGGTGTTATTTAGAACCGGAGATATAGGTATCGAAGCTTATTGTTTTCTTCGAATAAAATTATGGATTGAAAAATTTTAATAATTCTCATTGAGTTCATAATTATATTTAAGTATATATAAAGACAACCAAATGTCGCATTTTCGCAAGCTGCATTTCTTTGGCAGATGTCTGGCATTTTTTTTGGACAATGACATGCATTTTTTTGGACGATGACTTGCATTTTTTGAACGATGACTGGCATTTTTATCGATAACTTGTATTTTTTGGACAATGACTGGCATTTTCGGGTTAAGGACTTGGATTTTTTGTGGCAATGGCTAACATTTTTGTTGTCGATGATAAAGATATTAGCTTCAGCGCCTATATTAGTTACGTCATCAATATCTCCGGTCCTAAGCAATGTCTGACTGTAACAAAAACTGTTTTGAAAACCCCGGAAATTGCACTTTCTTAAACCTGATGGAATTTCACTTGATTTATAAAGAGCACTTGTTTGCTCTTATAAAAAAGGTAGCATCGGAGGCTATATCTGCGGTCCCAAAAGTAAACTGAACGTAACGAAAACTGTTTGGGAATCCTTGATACCATGGCTAATAAAATTCTAAGATTTTCCTTTGTTTTAATTTTATCCGACAATTCTTATGCAATTCTTTAACAAAAAATTTTTTTTTCTATTTTTCACTTTTTTGTTCCACTGTGTTATTTTTATAAACATTTTTAAAGTAAAACACTTGGCAATTAGCCTATATTGATATATAAACTAATAATTTTGCTCGTTTACAAATTCTGGCAAACTATTTCAATAGAAAACAAAGCCTTTTAAACTACAGCAAATGCCTAAAGGCCTGTATCCTTAAGGAAACAGTGACTGACAATTCAATACTTTCTACTGAAGATGTTGTCAAAAAGACTGTGTACAAAAAGAACAAAAAAAAGTAAAACACAAAAAGGATATGATCACATACGGCCTTAGATGCATTGTCGTTCGAATGCTTTGCAATAATGGCCTACAATGTATGCCGTAAAGGTATTGTAGACTTTAATCTTTTTAATTTCTAAAGAGGGCAACAGTAGTAAGAAGTTAATGTTGAAGAAAAGAAATTGTTTTAATTTCCTTGGAAAATTTTAAAATGAAATTCATTGGATAAAGAAGTAAAACCAAAACGATTCTGTACATCGGATGCAATAGCAATGGCAATTACGTTTTTGTAAAGAGGCCTCAATATTGGCCAAAGATATGTGGCCTCCATTATTACTTAAGGTTGTTGTTTTTGTTTTGTTTTATATTTTGTGTAGATTTTATGTCTTTTTTTTAGTAACAGTTTTTGAGAAAAACATTTTAATTTTCTTTTCACTGTAATGCCTTATAATTTTCTAGCAGGCTTTGTTTAAACGAAATTATTTGCTTTGTTGTGTCATTTGTTGTTGATAAGAAACTTTTATGGCTTGAAACGTGACCTTATTTGAACAAATATTTAACAAACGAGTCAACGAATGTCTTATCACGACATTTTTGCATTGTATGTTAGAGAAAACAGAGTTTCATATTCAAGGCCACTTTCGTAAAGTCGATTTTTACGGAAGCTTCTAAACTATACTGGAGCTACACAGCAATGATCAGACCCATCTTAACCTACAGATGCCCGGTATGGTGCTTATATGCACACAAAGTTTAGGAAAATCTAGTCAAAAGTGGATAGGGGCCACACGAAAATTCTGTATAAACTCCAAAGGAGCTCGCTCAGTGTGTTTGTTGGAGTCATTGCTTCGTCGTCTGAGATGCATTGGTCTTGGTCACTTGAAAAACTATTTCCATAGAAGCTGTATTGGCGAGAAAGAGAAAGAGATTATTCATGCTTAGCACTATGTGGGATGATGAAAAGGCATCTTGGTCAGTAGCACATAGACAATTTAAAGCAACTGTCAGCCATGTTTATTAAAATTCTGAAAGGCTTTACTAGAAGTTCCGAATGATTTCAGAACTAGAAGGAAATAGAAACAATGATCCTCATGATGAATGAGCTAAAGTATGTCTATCTAACTAAACTCCTGCTAAAATGTACTCTCTGCTAATTTGTTCATTAAATTTTATTTACAATCTGATAAGGTTTCAAAAAAGGCTTTTATTTCCTGCTTAAAAATAAATTGAGCATCTTTTCAAAAGAGGAAAACATTTTACTTATCGTTTGACATTATTGTTCCTCCCCTACATCAGTGTTTTGTGCCATGATATTACAATAATGCCGTGCATTATTGTTTGTGTAATTATTTTGTACGATTTACTCAAAATATTTATGCTGATGTTTTCTCACGGAATTAAAATTCAGTTTTCCACAGTGTTGTGTGGTATTATGGTATACCAAATGGCATGACATCAAAAGATTTCTTGTATTGTTCTCTAGTTTGTAAGCTGATCGATTTCTTATTAAATCATAAGGAATGTGAATTGTTTGCAGTGTATTGTGTGTGGTTTGTGTCTTTCCTTTCATGATGATTTTTGTTAGAAATGGTTGTCCTATGATGCCATGAAATGAGGCTATGGATGGTTACAATCGTGCATTTCTTTTTAAACGTACTTTTTGCTTACTTTTTTGTATGGTTCCGGACAGTATCTGGACGATAACAAGACTTATATTTGCTTTTCAAATACTTCAGCCTTAGGTAACTATGAGCATAGTCACTGTTTTTGACATAACCTCACAAAAAAGTGTAACAGTAAAGCATTTGAAGGCCTATTTACTCACATAAAACCTCTTTTTTACCGGTTTAATTAGTCTTATGGCCTACTAAAGGATTCTGTACATAACACACGAATTGAGTTACAACTTCCACACACAACATAAGCCTGAAATAATATTCTCATCTTACAAAACGAATCAAATTGCAAAACCTTTTATTATATTCCCTGTAATTAAGGAATTTATTTTTCAAAACAGGGTAATTGAAAAACTTTAATTGTGTTTTGTTTTTAATAAAAAAAAATATCGTATTTGGTTACCATTTGATATGACAACTGAAACTCAAACACATGTTGCTGTTGTGTCTGCCACAAACACATTATTGTGGCACAATATTTTCATTTCGTAATGTAATCTTCGGCAATTTCACAATTAAATGTAATTTCAGCATTTCAGTTTATTTGTTTAATTACAAACAATTTCCAAACAGTCTACAGCAATTTACATTCCTTAAATTGGGTTTGTAAGGCAATACGTCTTTATATATCCTGCTGTTATTCCTTTTGTCCTGTCTAGGCTTGGTTTGTTTGTAAATATTTTTGTTTTATTGTGTCTGCATGTTTAACAACAAAAACATTTCGAAAGTAGAGTTCAAATGAATACTAAAAAATTTCTTATATTCCAGCTTGATTCCTTTCTTCATCTCTTTATTCCCCTTTTGTATTGTTTTGTTAGTTGATTTAGAGATAAAAATTCTTTTCAATACCCATGATTCATGATTGATGATGCGTCTTACATTGTTCGGGTGTGCATGATTCATTTTCAATTTCTTTTCAATTCTTAAGGATTACTTTGCATAGAATTGTGTATGCTTGGGTTGGTTGGGTCTATGACAACTTCCTTTTCAAGTGTAAAAATTACATTTTTTATGATTAATTTGTAACAATTAAACCCTAACCAGGGGTACAGTTGTGTTCAAAAGTGCTACAGTATACTTGCATTATTTGTAAGCAATAAAGGAAGAATTTGTTTTAAAATGTGTTATAAAAAACGGAGACCAATAGCTAGGTTCTTCTGTAATATAGTATTTATAATCAGTAGTAAAGTATTGATAGTTAACTATGTTTCTGTATCGTGCTAAAGATATAAGCAAGGAGCTTCAACATTAAAAACAACAAATGATTCTAATTTCTGTGCGGAGCTGTTCAGTTCCTTTCCTCTTTTTTAATGACAAATAAGCAAAAAAAATATTTTATATCCTTATTCCATATGAAAAATTATCCTTAAATCCCTTAAAATATGCTGTAAAATTTATTTCTCAATACACAAATTCTCTTTTACAGCAAATACCTATCCTGTGCACAATTGCTCATAGTGGTAACCCAACAAACAATTGGCTGACAACAAGAAAAATGAAAAAGATAATCTGGAAGCTCCAGCATACTTTTTTGGAAAATAAACTATTTTGTCGTATACTGATGAGTCAAGAAAGGCTGAGCAGCATCCTGAAATTGGTCAGGGCAATAAGCTTGGAGGAGGTATAATGGAGCTACCCTATAAAATTTAAGGTAAGTACAATAATAGTTTTTTTTTAACTAGAAATTGTTGCTTTATTTACAATATTTTTGAATGAAAATGTTCATTGGGTTAAATGCTTTTAAATGTACAAATAATGTTGCCTGCTTTTAAGGTTGATTTTAAACTTTTAAGGTTCTTTTTAGTGACAAAAAAGAATATTTTCATGATGCGAATATTTTCCCTTTTATATCTAAAAGAGAAATAGAGGCTCTATGCTTGTAATAATCTATGACAGTCATCAATACGTCTGCGTAATCCTAAAAAAGGATCCTTTCATGCCAAAGTATTATAGAAATTTTTTTTAGCAAAACATTGTTATCAACAGATTGTGATCATGAATTTCATTTTCTATTCTCAAACAAAAAAATTCCACTTCCGTAAAATATGACCAAGAAAAAAAAGAAGAGAATTTTTACTGAAATAAGATTTGACAAGATGACACAAAGAGAAGTGAGTGACTGTTGTTATTTTAAGGATAGATTTTGTTATCCTAAAATAACATCAAGAGCAAAACAACTCACATAAAATGAGTTACTTAAACACTTAACAATAGAAATTTGTTGCATCTACAAGGCAACAAAACAATTCCAAGGAAATTTATATAAAATTATACACAATAATTGAAGCATAAATCCTTATTGTAGATGCTGTCAGTAGAAATATTGAAATATTGAAATAAGAAAAAAAGAAAATCCTTTAAATAAGGTTTCTTTGGTCAACCAAAAGTATGTGGAGAATATGATTTTCGTTTTGGTTTCTCTTTTGTAGGGGCGTTATGGCTGACTACACACATGTTTAACCATATAAGTACACCTCAGTACACACTTTTTATATGTGTGTGGCGATAAATATTTCTTTATTGTGTTAGAAAATAATTTTTGTTTTCTCTGTAAATTTTTTTTTTTTGTTTGTCAGCCTAAAATAACAAACTGTTTGCAATGCTCTTTAATATCGTTTTCCTGTTTTTTTTATAGCCCTTAATGCTATAAAAAATGTTTTTTATTTTTATCATATTTTTTTTTTATATTTTCTTAATAAACACATTTTGATGGATTTTGTTTTTAATACAGTTTATGAAACAATTGTTTTATAAACAAATGAAACCATGACTGAAATAACATCATAAATTAATAATGTATTCAAGACAATACAATTTGTATAGAAATTTTAATTTTTAAAGAAAATATTTCTCTTTATTTTGACTTTATTGTTTAGCTTCAGATGTTTTTGCATTAAAAATTGTCTTTCAGTTTAAAATTTAAATAAATTTTCTAATGAAATCGGAAATAGTAAAAATCTATTGTAATACGACTACTGAAAAAAATTCAAATGATTTTTCCAAACACAAGTCCTAGTTCCAGATTAAGAAGGAACTTTTGTACGTTCCTTGAAAAAATTGGGGAACAATGCATGGTAACATCCAATAATATAACTTGGTTTAGATGTCATTTGGGAATGACAACGTAATAGCGCTTTACACTTACATAATGACAGCGTCTGGTGTCTGACTGGCTCTACCAGGCCGTGATGGAACTAACCTTGCTTTATAGTGTACATTCGGCTTATAAATATTAATTACCAATACCAATACAAATATTAAACTACACAAGTTATCACCTGTCGTGATTACCAGTGTTCTCTCTTCCACTACAACCAAAATATAATTTTTTATACCCAATTGGTTCGCCTCTGACATTCTATTAAAGCAGGTTGGGATGGGGACAATAAGTCTCGATGCGGTTAAATCTTGTTCCAACCTGAACTATATAAATGGTGCTATTCTGGGAAGACATTGGCATATGCTTCCCTATAACTTTCTAAATAGAATATTTGATTTTAGAATTTTAGCTAGAGGCTTTTGATCTAGAGATCAGAAGATTCTCAATGGAGACTATGGTTTATAGACAGAAGTGAAGTTTCTTGTTTACAGGGAGAAATTATCCAAAATTCCTGTTCTAGAAGTTAGTATTACAACTGCTATTAACGAGATAAGAGCTAAAATTGGTGCTCACTAATCGATTGCTTACGGAATTACTTCGTGCATTATTTTCATTAAATAATAGTTAAAATCTAAATGACTGGCGATCATTTTACAATTTTTTTTTACAATTTTCGAATAATTATCCTCCACAATTGCAGATTATTTTCAATTATTTTGGATGGTCGGTCTTCCCTCAGAAAACTAATCAATTTTATCTTCAAATCATAAAGAAAACAAATTTGAAAAGAAAATAAAAAAGAAATGAAATTTTAAAAATCATTTTTATTAACGAAAGTAATCGTGCCCTGGCCTGATTTGAGCAATTGATAGAATAATTGATCAATTAGGCCACATAAAAAGTTCACATTAGACCACAAACCCTGGAAATTAGACCACAGTTATCATATGGAGAATATCTACACACGTGTATAGAGGTTAGCCACACAGCAGTTTTGAAGCAACTATGCTATCTTAATGATACAATTTAAAATGTTAGACTAGTTTCAATGCAAAGATTTAATCACAGCAGATGTAAATCTTAATTACAGAAATTTACTACCAATTTCGAAAAGTATTCCATCCACAAGGCTTTTGTTTTAAAGCAAACATGATATTTTTTGAAAATTTTTTACATTTGTTGTGCACTGCCTTGATCGCAATCTAAATCCTTTTCAATATCTTGCAGATCTACATTCAGAGTATTCTCATATTGCATGTGAGCATGTGAGCATATGAGAATTATATACGCCCTCATAGGATTTTGCATGTCTTGAAGACTATTGTTAGAGCACTTAAGTAGGTCTTAAAGATCAAAAATTGTTTTTGGCTACTTAAGAAACGAACTTCTTCTTTTTTTTATCACATATAACCTGACGGTCTTTTGTTATTATTTTTAATAGAAATTTATGCCACATGAGTTGAGTTTTTTTTTCTTTCTAATTTCTAATATAAAAAGAACTTCGTTTATCAAAATGAAAAATCTTCAATCATAATAATTGTTACCTTTGGTACTGCAAAACATTTTTATCTCCGTAGTGTGATCTAAATCTGAGCATAAATAAATCTTTAAAAAAGAGACATGTAAAGAAGCTGAATAATATATTTGAATGTATTTATTTAGGCACTCATATCCTCTTCCAAGCTAAAGACATGCATTAGCATTTGAGCACACATTTAGATAAAGCATCGAAGATAAAGGATTTAGATTGTAATCAAAGCCCTGCACAAATACCTGTCTTGTACATATTTGAGCCATACATGTGCAGATCGTTATCAAGCAGAGAATTTATTCTGTTTATAATAATAAAGGGTCTTTTATTAAGCGTTTCCTATCTAAAAGATTTAAACAACACAAATTGTGTACATGAGATACCTTTTGTCCATTTGAGGAACCTATTGATGCCATATTGTGGTGTATAGCTTCGTTCAAATGACCGCCTTGGCTTTCCTGGTTGTTTTAAAATGTCTTTTGGAACAATTACCTTAAGTCTGTTCCTAAAATATTCCTATGTCATCATCAAAACTCTTCTCACCGTGCTTAGAGCATTTCAAATAAATTCCACAATAAAATCTTTTTAATCCTTGGGTTTGAAGAAACGTTTTCTTATGCAAAATGCATATGAATGTGGGTGATTGCTTGTCATGCTTCTGAATTTCTTAAGTTTTCCATTTTTAAAAGATTTGCTTGTATGTTGAATTAAGATCTTTTATGAAAGATAAAAATATTTAGGTTTGCTCTCTAAGAACATGTTTTCAGTAGCCTGTTTGCCTGCTTTACTTACTGCTTTTCAAACTGTAGATTAATCGCTAATGATAAGCATTTTTTTTTTTTGCAAAGTATGGCTTAAAGTGTGACGAATTCATAATTTTCAAATTCCATTTAAAATTTGACATGAGAAAACGTTTTTGCTTACGCTAGCCACTTATGTACCTTCAGTAATAACCAGCATCAGTAGAATTTAAGGAAATAATTTTATCATAGGCACACGATCTAAATCTCGTATAGGTAAACCAAGTATTTTACTTAAGTAAACTACAGCTAAAGATTCCTTACAAATTAAATCTGTTTTAGGATATTTAGGAATTGAAAATAATTCACATATCCTGGCTTAATCTAGTAAAAACTAGTGTATTAAAGTGAACAATGTTTCCTATTTAGATTTACATCTGCTGTAATTAAATCTATGCATTTAATCTAGTCTAACATTTTTAAATTGTATCGTTAAGATAGCATAGTTCTTTAAAGAGATTCCCGGGTTAAACTCTACACACGTGTGTTGATATTTCTCATATGATAACTTTGTTTTAATTTGTTTGCCTTTGTAGCCTAATGTGAAGTTTTATGTGAAGGGCAAGTCCCGCTATCCTACTCTAGGATTGCTAAATGCCTCCTATGCAAAAGGAATATTGAACAGCATTTTAAACTTTATTCAGAGATTCGAAAAAAGTACAGTCCCAGTAAACATGATTTTAAAATTGGCGGCTGAAATCTTAGTCATCTAAGCATCAGGCACTTTATTATAAGCCTGCCTTAGCCTTAGTTAATGCGAAAAATTTTGCATGCGCAGGTGTTCTAAATCTAACACCATGGCTTAAATAAATTAACAAGAAATTGCTTTACAATGGGAAAATCCGTGAGCTGCTGGTAACTATTGTGATAAAACAAAAGCCTTTTTTGTCAAAGAAAGCAACGGTCATTGAAATACTCTTAAGAAAACTGTACTAAAATTAAAGATTCTCGCTTTAAAACTAAACATTCTATGAATCTTAGTGCCAAACATGAACAAATAAAAACTGGCAAAATTTGAATGCCACCGTTAAAGCATTAGCAATAGCAACAGGCAATAAAAGTTTGACAAATTTTAGAATGGCTTCAAAGACACAGCTGCCTGTAAACAATTTGGTACAGACCATAAACATCTTTTAACTTCAACAACTAAAACATAGGAGTTTAACAGTACTTTGGTACTTTAGTTCAAGTATAAAACACTTGTGATTAACTAAAGGAATAGAAGAGCATCCATAGTGTATCCCAAGAGTAACTACAAGGGTTTCATGCCGCATGCTGTGTGTTAGAAACAATAACTGAATGAATGAAATAGAATTGGATTGCTTAGGAATTTCATTAAAATTTTTGAACACAAAGCAAGTTAGAGAAATGAAGAAGGTCGTTATGGTTAATATGATGCCCTACAGTATAGCATATCGTTCGGAATTTAATAGGCAGGGTAAGTCGCACTAGGCACTGAAACCGAAAAGAAGTCGCACGTAGGCTGAATAAGCTCCTAGTGACACTATTGGCATTCATTTCTCCTAGTCCTGGAACTATTTAGAGCTTCTGATCAAGCCAGTTACATTCCCAAAGTCTATGCTTGTCATACTAGTGAAGTAATCTGCATGGTCGAAAGCGAGGTGCCTCATTTTTTCTGAAGTCTATTTGCTTAGGAACAAGGTTGTCTAATGAGCTGATGCTGTTGTAGGGTGCAACAATTGAATGCGTTTTGTAAGAGAAACAAATGAATGAATGAAGAAGGCTAAAACAATAGCACACTCTGACAAAAAGCAGCCGAAATTATGCGTTGTTTTAAGACTAGACTCAAGCAATTTTTTTTTATCTTTTAGATTTCAATGCTAAACCATCTACTTAAAGGTAGTTAAATCCTTATTCTTCTCTATTGTAACCTGAGAATCTGATTGAAAAGCGTTGAAGTGAATCACCCGCAGCAGGATTAGAATTGTTACTCTTAAGAATTGCATGCCATTGTTAGCAAATTACGAAATTAAATAAATTCTGAAGGATATTTTATTGCAATTCCAGTATTCTGGCATAAGAAACATTACCAACAGGAAATGACTTGAATGGACTTTAAATATGAAAGAAATAGTAGACAATAGCCAAAGGACTTAGAGAGTGTATAACTATTGCGGCATGTTAAACACTAAATATAGCACAGGGTTTATATCCTTTTTACGGGCCTTAAGAAATTTTTTAATTTCTTTAGAATTTTATTGTCTTCCATTTTATTAGCCGAACCGGGCTAATGCATGCATAATGCCCGAACGTTCATTTTAAGCCAGCATAACGAAATTGAAAATGATTTGAAATTCCTACAATAAGCCAGCATTAGAACATTTATAGGCTGTTGTATAATGTACAGGAAGTGTTCATTTGAAAAGGATAGTTTTGTAATAATTTTTCAAGTGACACTTGTATTGAAGTACTCTCTTGGGAAATTCCATTTGACAAGGCTAAAATACTTCAAAACAATGTGAATTTTACAATATTTATGAATGCATTGTAGACAAAAAGACAGGATATACGAATTTGATTTCATTTCTTTAATTAGCTGTTTTCCATCCCTAAGTTTAAGTAAGGCATAGTGTGCCTTAGATATCATAGACATTTTTTTATTTGTCCAGAAGACTTCTTGATGCCATTTTGTGTAGAATAGAACACACAATGGCACACTGGGCGGAGAGCATTCGATATGTCCAAAATTCCATGATTCTTGAGCATAAATTAGATGGCATGGGTTATGTGGGTTTGAGGACCTTTGTAGTTTGTAGCTCATTCGCATACACTTGAAACTTAAGAACACCCCGCGAGAAAAAGTCGAACGAGGTTCAATTGCACGATCACACTTGCCAATTCACATAACCTATACATGATCATGATCATGCCCACAAATCGCTTGTGCAGACTATACAATATAACATGAGCTGTGTGGCTCGTAGCCTCGTTCTATTGAAATCCCCTGTCGTTGGTGTCCAAATCATTCAATTCAGGCCAAAAAAAAAAAGTTGGTATTCATTTGTTAAAGGATCTACCTCTATTACAATATCTGTAGGGATAATAAACTACTCACACAGTGTGGTTGACAACAGCCCGCATAACTGTCAATAGATCAGCAGTGATACATGAGACTATGACGACATAAATTGGGACACATTGATATGGAAACGCACTCAGGGATAAGCAATTGAACAACTACAATAAGCAGAAAATTTTTATCCCCAAAATATTTAAAACCAGATACCAAGTACTGTATATCTGTGTCAGGTATCTGAGATTCTTGGAAACAAATTTGGTTTAGGATGGTATTTAGGTGTCCTGTAAATATTCTTTTATGGAAAGAAACACAAAAATGTGTAAATATTTTATAAGAAAAATAAAATTACCAGACACTTGTTATCATTTGAAACTGAAGAAAAACAATCGAAGATTGTTGATAAGTGATTAAGAGCCCGAAGTTGTTAAATATTTTCAAAAGAAAATGCCAAAAGAAATTGTTAGTCTTGCATTTAAGAATAACTGCTTAGTGTTACATCCTCTATAAATATTTACACTTGTGGATAACAGAACTCATGCTTAGCAAACACGGTTCACAGTCAGAGAAGAGAGAGATATGACAGCAAAAAAATGCTTGAAATACGAAAATAATCTTTAGCAGACAATCTTTTTCAATGATTATTATTGGCCACTTTCAACAGAAAGATAAAGATAGCCATGTTTGAAGGCTAATAAAGTAATTGTTCATCTTACTGCTCCCAAAATAATATCAATGATGGATAAATTCGATAATAAAATCTTAGGAACCTTAGGTCTCTAATGTATCAGAATCCTTAAAGATAATTTGGATGACAAATGAAGAGGAGTAATGATCCTTAAGAATTTTATTTAATTTCTGTGTCAGTCTTGAATATGCGCTCTAGAGATGTTATGGGCATTGTTTGATATGATTTTTACAGAATTTCTCAATTCTTGGAAGTGGCAATTGAAACAATTGGCGGAAAATTTTATTTTTTGGTGTTCCATCTTTCTTGAAAAGTGCATAATACTTGCCACACAGCTGTTGAGAATGATTTTTCAAAAGACTTTTATTTGTTGTCATGTATTGTTACAATTAAGGACAATTAAAAACAGCAATTTTACATACAAAAATCCTTTGAATGATTTTTAAAATTTCTTTCTAATAAAAGATTCGTATTGCTTAGCACCTATTGAAGCTAATAAATGCCATTTAGTTGGCAATAAAATACAATAAATTTTCAATTATTTAAACAAAAAGCAAAAAAAAAAACCCATAAACTGCTTTCTCTGGCCCTTTTGAATGGAAAGGACAATGATTGAAAAAATGTTTTTTTTTGTTTTGTTTTTTATAAAAAAGAAAAATTAAAAACTTGTAAAATAAAACAAAAAAGAAAAATTGAATTTCAATTTCAACAACCATTCAACCAGCATTTGTCACATTTGAAATGAACAATTGCTGAAGAGTACAAAAAACTTGAAATCCTTTTGAAAAGAATTCTCATTGAATGACTGACTGTAAAACATATGGTCTTAGGATAAATGACTTTCATAATAGCACAACAATAGTTACTTAAATGTACTCTTTTGAGCCATGCATATCCATAATACATGGCCATTAGTAGCGCTTGGCGGCTAAATATTGTGTTTTATTGTCAAAGTCCTTTACAAGTAAAATGATTTTAAAAATCAACTCGAAATGCTTTCATATTATGTGGGTGTCTTTAATGGCCAAAGACAATAGCTCGGCATGACAAATCTCAAATCGATTTTTTGTTTTACTTTCTTTCCACTTGAGTGCTTACAATTTCATGGAAATTTTTTTTTTTTATAATTTTTTTATTTCAAACAATATTTCGTTTTATTGTTTCCATATTTAAGTATAATTAATGTGTTGTCCTTAACTAAATGCCATGCATTGTTGTAATTGTCCTTTTAGTTGAAAAAAAAAAATTATTCAATTCATTGCAAGCATTCATTGATCATAAAATTTGTATATGATCTCCATTATTATGTTTCTAAAAACCTTTTGTTTTTAACAAAATTCATTCTAATGAAACTAATTGTTAAGTATTTTTAATTTTTTTTAATAAAATAATGAATTTGAAATACTTTTTCTACAGAAGAGGTTTCAAAAAAAGGCAGCTGCCGAAATTTTTACAGTTGGTCATAGAGGCCTATTCATGACATTATTTGTCTTTTTAAGCATCCATCAATACTGAGGGCGTAGAGCCAATTCTAGAATTCATAACTCTTTAAATTATAAACTATTTTCTGATAAGAATCAATTCTTTGCTGGCTTAGAGGCCTATTTACTGAAAGTTTTTATTTTTCTTGTGTTCCAGATAGCCGGAGTGTGGAAAATGCTTCTGCGAGGACTGGTTATATGGTTTGTTGGTTGGTTCACGCAGTCACTTAGCAAGAGAGTCAAATGGTGTCAAGAGCCATCGTTTTGATGAATACAACATCACACGTAAAACCACATCTTTACGTATCCCTCATGTCTAATTCATCAAATTGCGCTGCCTGATCATCATATACGCTAATTGCCGCTCGGTGTACGTTAATTCCATCACCTTCTAAACATATGAATTGCCGAAAAACTATGGTTAAGGCTTAGCAGCGTTAAACAAATGCATTGACGTTACGCAAATATGCATCTCATTAGGCTGTATTCCTACCCGATAAGCAATCAGCCAATGTTCAGTCACACTACAACCAACCACTTATCTGGGTAAGTCACTACTGCTGTAGCTTAGTATTCGGGTCTTGTTTGACCTGAAATCCAACTGGTTGTTTTTGGCTACACAAATTGTTTTCTTGTGTTCCAGATAGCCGGAGTGTGGCAAATTTTTCTGCGACGACTGAATATATGGTTTGTTCGTTGGTTCACGTAGTCACTCAGCAAGAGTGAATGATGAATACACCATCACACGTAAAACCATACCTTTAAGTATCCCTCCTGTCTATTTCGTTAAATTGCCCAGCCTGAGGATCATGTACGCTAATTTCAGCTCGATGTACGTTAATTCCATCACTTTCTAAATAGTGATGATAATCGCCGAAACAACTATGGTGGCGACTTCGCAGCCTTAAACAAATGGATTGACGTTACGCAAATGTCTCATTATGCTGTATTCCTAATCAATCACAGGCAATCGGCTAGTGTTCAGTCACAATACAACCAACCACTAATCTGGGTAAGTCACTATTGCTGTATCTTAGTATACAAGTCATGTTTGGCTACACAAATTACTCAGGATATATGAATCCTAAGTTAGTATTCGATTAAAATTTCGGGACAATTTTCTATGGAAAAGGGCAAATGGGTTTAAACGAGTGTTATTGGTCTGCCCTGAGATCCAACATGGCGGCGTATGCAGGAGATTTCGTCTTCTGAAAAATAATACTTAGTTTCCTTATTCAGGAGTCACACTAGAATTTAAGTATTTTTTGTTAACCAAAAACTATGGCTCCTTTGCAGTTTCCTATTTTATTCCTAATCTAACCTGTGGAAAATCATCAATCAGCTGTTATCAGTTCATTTACTAATGCTTGCCTACAACCGTACTTAACAATTAACGTGTTTGTGCTTATTTAGTGGCTCTACTTTATGTGCCTTTATTTGCTATGATAAGCACTTAATTGTGCCAAATTGTTTGAACGTTTGTGCATGCGAGCGTTTATATTGCACCGCCAATATCCGGTGTTTGAAGGTATCAAATGAATTTGTAATACAAACACACAGGTATTCCAACAGATTTGTGAAAAGGAATTTGCTACGGTTAATTGAAAATTACTACTGTTCTAATGAATAGCAATTTGAGATCAATGTTTCTCTTATTTTTCCTTTATGTTGAAGCCGCCTGTAAAAGAATTATAGGAATTCATGGATTTTTTAAATGTAGAATAAGTGTAACAGATCGCTGATTTAATTGGAAAGACAATAAGATTAACGTTAAGGACCACACAGAATATTCACTGCTGTGCATGCACTACATATCTCATCTCCTTTCCCTTTTATGTTCATTTTGAGGGTCTAATTTTCCCTATCATTACTTTTTTGCTCCAGTTTCCAAAAGATCCCCAATAGAACCCAATTACTGATCTTTTTGAATTCCGGGGTGCTTTAAGTTGCCACCACCGCCCACCCTCCAAAGACAATACATTTTACTTATTCTTAAATAGTAATGAACTAAATGAGAATTACTTTTACGTTGTTATTTGTCCGAACGACAGTATAATTAAATACGCAAACGATTGTAGCTGATTCAACTTGTGTGAAGAGAAATTCTGCAAAACCTTTAATGTTAACATTAACAGAGCAATGTTATGTGTTTAACAGAATATATAATATACACATGATCTTTGTATTAGATATCGGTCGATGGAATACAAAAAACTACCTACAACTACAAATAAGTTATTCTCCAAACGTGGCAGTGTGAGGTATTACATTGCTTTTGAAAATTGAAAATAATTACTAGGATCCTAGAGAGGATATATAGATCCCATACTATTTAGCAGTGTAATGTATGGGAAACCAGAATACTTCTCTTGTTTTAAATTTCCTACATCGTTACTAAGAGATTTTGCTCACAAGAAGTTAAAGTCTACGCCTCGAATTTACGTGTCATCTAGTTTGCTCAAACAATCGTTTAATAAAGAACAAGTCCTGTATGCTGTCGTATATGATCAAGAGTACAGGAATAGATGGCCTCAAACAAGAAATTATTTGCAATCACCAGCACGCAAAACAGCCGATCAACAAAGTGCTAGAAAGCGACAGAGGAAACGTATTTATTGTACCTCCTATTGGCGATGAATTCCTTAAAAAAATTAATGGGAATATGGCCATGTCTTATGTTCGAATATTCAACCTGAATGAGAACCATGATATCATTCCATAATTTCATCAGATCAATATCTTATAAACCAGCTTCAAGATTTTTATTTAATGGCCCAAGATTTTCTCAAAAATGATTTGATTTAATCCTTCTCTCTTTAAAGCTATAACAATTTCCTTTAAACTAACCACATATGGTTTAATAAGCTAATTAGGGAGCCCTTATAAAATCCTTTGCCACATATGCCACATATGCAGCCATTTAACCTTAATATCTCAACGTACATGCAACACAATGCAATTAATAAATCCAATAGTAATTAGAACACAAAACACCATCATATGAGATCACATAGGCCACAGAGTCTTAGAAGGTAAACCTCAATACAAAATACGCAACATATGTTGGAAGAAAATTACGCATCAAACAAACAACTTAAATACTCAAGAGACTAATAAGCAGCCAAGCAGCCAATAATGGCAAGGTATCAACATAAAACTAGGATCAAACAGGACTATGTTATCCCATAACTTTAGTGTGTTAGTAAAGCAATTTAAAGGAGGAAGGACTACAAGATTAAGGCGGCTTAAATACAAAGACCCAATACGTTAAGCGTAGGCTACACCCTTACATTGTTGGTATGTTGGAAACCATTTGAAAGGATCATTAGAAGAGAGGAAAATCACACAAGAATCAGTGAAATTAAACACCAAAAAATAATGTTAACAGGACCTTATTATTTGTAATAATATGTAGCAACAATGCTTATAACGACGATGATGATGGTGGTGATTATCCTTATGCAAGGCGGTCTTTGCACAAGATTTCCTTTCTACTTGTTTTACTTCAATACCAACCCGCTATACATTGTAGCTGCTCAGATTAAAGGAAATTTCATGAAAAACAAAAAATAAAAAAGGAAAAGAGCCACTGAAGCCATAGCAAAGACCACCAAAGCAAATTGAATTTTAACGCTTTGATGTTGCCGTAACGAATAGTTTCATTGTGAAATTTTCTCAAACCAGGTGACGGTATTGACACTGTAACATCACGGCTATTGTGTTTAAGGATTTGTATTTTAAATTTCATGCAGTTCTTCTATGTGTTTCGCTTACGTTTCGTTAAAGCGTTTTGCAAAACGTTTGTCTGTTTTGGAGTTTTTTGTCTGATCTTTTCCGCCTTAAGAAAAGGAAATTCATTGCCATTGTAGAAGATTCTCCTGAGCACGTGAGAGTTCTCTGTGATTTTTAATTTAATTGTTAATTAGTTTGTTAACAATTAGGAAAATAGTGCAGACAAATGAATTGACTTTCAGCTGGGCTAGTAATTGTCTTTAATTTAGTTTCTCTGTGCTAAAGACCACTATAAAGTAATGCTTGTTTAAGACCACCCAATCGATTTGTAACGCTTTCCAATAATGGTTAAGAATTTGTTTGTATGACATACGAGTATATTTATTAGTTTTATGGCTCAAAGTTGGAACTCTTCTAGACTTCTCTTACTGCGCCAGTATTTTTCTTTTTGCTGAAAGATTACTAATGTAATGTTCTTTTCCTATATCTTCTCTTTTTCCTTTCTGTCTTTCTTTTTTTTCCTATCTGAGGGAACACATTGGACCAATAGGTCTTTGGATGAATACTTGAGGCGTTTAACCTAACCTACCTTAACCTGCTAATCGAACGTCAATTTCACTTAAGCACACGTAGTGGACCGTTGTCTTCGCATTTAGATTATGATACTTTAAGAGTCAAGTCTGAAAGGTTAATAATTTTTGTAATCAATCTGATTTGTACCTATAATCCAATTTAAGTAATTGATTAACACACTTTCTATCCAACTTGGGCCATCAATAAACCAAGATTTTTCTTCAGCTCAACATTTGCATCAGCGAACATTAAATTATCTTTGCCTAATGGACAGCATAGCCAGGTAACTGGAATACTTATTGTATATTGGTATTCGATAGGTGTGTGCCTGCTCTAGCAAATTCCTAAGGTAAAGAATTATCCGTTTCTGTAGCCAGAAATCCATATTAAAACACACAAAAGATACGTGAAATTCAATAAATTTTGTCTGGGCATATGCCAATCAGTGTAAATGAAAAATTATACAGTCCAGCTCCTCTATGTGATTTATGGCTATTATCATAAGCTTAAAGCACACTAATATTATCAGGGAGACGGATAAATGTTCTAACATTAAGCCCCTCGAAGAAAATTCCACATGAATAATGGTCAATTTAAACTCCCACAGTACTTCTAAAGCAGACCATACCAAATATCCAGTTTTTTTTTACTTAGAATTCTAATTTGAAATCTGCTCAGAACTATTTTCAGTCGAGGTACAGTAAATTTCAACCCCTGATAAAAAAGAGTGCATTCCAACAACAACTATCGCATGTTTTTTGGTAAATTTTTACTTTAGAAAGCATAACATTTAATCATATTTCTTAAGAATATTGTATTTTTAATAACCTCTTCCTGAATTATCAAACTAAAAAATATGCCCAAGATGTCTTAGAACTTAGAATTTAGACTTTTTCCTTAAGAACTGCATTTTTTTAATAACCTAAGATGCCTTAGAACTTCAAAACCTCCTAACAATTTAGTGCAAAGTAAATGCACTTATTGCCCCTTGGAAATCATTTCAATAAAAACAACATCATAAATTATTAAAATGTTGGTATTACTAATCTATCAATAAGACAGGGTTGTTTTACTCCTTTTTCTATTGATTTGGTACCACTGTGCTGTACTTTCAATTTTTAATTACAATTTATTACAACTCTAGTTTATTAATCAAAGCTTTATTCTCTTCTCGTATATTCTTTTTCATAACACGTAGTTGTTTGTGCAATACTGTTTACCGTTTGATTCTGATGATTTTGTTGTTGCTTGTTTGTCCTGCTTGCTTATTTTCGTTTAGTTAGTGTTCGGCAGCTTAACAAGTAATAAAAATTGAGTTTTAAAACAAAGTTTTTTAAAATCGAATTATAAAAATAAGTGGAAATTTATTACAAATTAAAAATAAAATATTTTTATGCAAAATTTTAATTGCAAAGTGATGAGTATAAAATAAATTGTGTTCGGTGTGTATTTTCTGTGATTCTGTATTCTGTGTTCAAATGAAAATCGTCAGAATAATTATTTTATAGAAAAATTAAAAGTTCAGAAAAGAAACAAAATGGCCACAGTGAGCTGATGCAGAATTTAAAGAGGCAGTTAATCCTTCCATCACTTGAAGTTTATTTCCATAAAATTAATATTGTAAGTACATATTCATATTTATATTAATATTTATGCTCAATTATAATTTTAAATGCCGTAAAATAAGTTCTTTTCATAATCCAATTAGTATGATGAAATTTTTTCTAATTCATTAATATTTTCATGAAAGGAGTGTGTTACGATCGATTTCGTTATACACCCGATTTATATGCGATGTTTTTTGCGACGTCGCATTTACGACGGCTTATTTCGATATAGTTTGAGCGATGTAGAGATGAAAGAGGGGTAAATAGAAAGTCATGATTTCTTTTATTTTTTTTTTTTTTTGGTTTTTTCATATTCCTCTTTAAAAACATTTCTTTTAATCATGTTCTGTAGTAAAGCTGCACGGCTCCACACAACAAATTGCTTTGGTAAACAAAATTATTCTATTGAATGAACTATAAAATGAAGTTTGTAGGCTTTTTATCTGAAGTAATTATTATTTAATACTCGAAGAAGGCATGACATAAAGAATAATTAAAAAAAGATTTCTTTTTTTTCTGAAATTGTTATAAATTTAACAAGTAGCTTAAATTTTTTATTAACAATAATTATTACAATGTTTTTGAAAATTGAAAATAATTACTAGGACTCTAGAGAGGATAATGTAGGATGTATGGGCAACTAGAATACTTCTCTTATGTGAAATTTACTACACGTGGTCTTCAATGTTTGGTGGCATCATTAAAGTTTCATTGTGAAATTTTCTCAAACCAGGTGACGGTATTGGCACTGTAACATCACGGCTATTGTGTTTAAGGATTTTTATTTTAAATTCCATGCAGTTCTTCTATGCGTTTCTCCTTTTCCGCCTTAAAAAAATAAATTCATTGCCAATGTAAGATTTTCTCCCCAGTACGTAGGAGTTCTCTGTGATTTTTAATTTAATTGTTAATTAGTTTGTTAACAATTAGGAAAATAGTTCAGAGAAATAAATTGACTTTCAGCTGGGCTTGTAATTCTCTTTAATTTACTTTCCCTATGCTAAAGACCATCATCATGAAACGCTTGTTTAAGTCCACCTAATCTATTCGTAATGCATTCAGACAAAGGTTACAAATTTGTTCGTATGTAGAAAAATTTGGGAGTATTGTGGCTCAAACTTGGCTCTCAAAGTAAAGAAGTTTTCTAGATAACCTACTAATGTCATGTCAATCTCCAAGGAGCGTTATTCTAATAAAACTGAACACCGATTAGCAATTTCTTCCACACTTTCTAAGGGGAAGGAGTTTCTAAACGACAAGCAATTAGAAAAGCGAAAGGCAATATAACAGGCAATATGAATGCCATTCGCAATCTCCACTCTTAGAAAGCTTACCTTAACTTTATTTCACGTACAGACGTTCTCAATTATGGCTATAACTCTTGCTGTACTTATAAGTACATTCGTCTAAAGCAGTTCTTGCTCTTTATAGACTTTTTATAAAAAATATGTTTTTAAGTACTTTCAACATATGTCATCTAGCTGCTAAAGACATCCTTTAAGATACATGACATGAAAATAAATTTTCATATTCATGTGTCATGTCATTGCAATAACATGTGCAAATTATCTACGCTTTTCATAAATTGTTTTGCTTTCATTTTGTGAAATCAAAAAAAAAAACAAGAAAATCATTTCAAATCCATAATCCTTAAAATGATGATGACACATGATCCTCGAAAATTTACACTCTCATTAAAAAAAGAGAAAATAATAGAAAAAGAGAGCATTAAATAGACCTGTGGGACATTTTAATTTTTCATGCTTATCACATACTACACACATTATTTCATCCTAGTAAAGTCCTTCTTAACAATACTAGTGCATGTGTATAAGTGTGTGTAAGGACATGATCCTTTTAGCTATGCTTCAATGATTTTCATTTGAAACAGAATTTATGCGTTACGCTTACAAAAATCGATTCGTTTTGCACGATTGAAAATCAATTTTTATTATGTTTCCTTTGCTTTTTAATTTGAATGATTTTTCTTTCCAGATGTTTAAGCAAGAAATTTCAATTTTAATGCTGGTATTTTATTCGCTTTTTACAAGTCCTTATACGTACATAGATCGTTAGGAGTTTATTTTATTCGTATTATTTGAAGTGTGTTTGATTATAGCGTTTAATGTGTGTTAAATGCGTTAAATAAGCTGATCGAATAATAAAGTAAATATTGGTAAATTGCTTGATGAAATTGTTTAAAAATTAAAGAGTAATTAGAAAAGAGACTTTGAAAGAACCAGTAAAGAAAAAACGTTGGCCAAAGTCAATAGAATTAAAGGATTCACATCCTTTTATGCCTTTGATCTCTCTATGTCTCTCTATCTCTCTCTCTGTCTCCGTTGCAAGACATCCTAAATAAATATTTTCTTTTGATTTTAAACAAAATATTTTTATTTCTTGCCAATATGCCTGAAAATGTGTTTTGAAATCGTTTATATTTTTAGACAAAATGTTTATATTGGCACTGTTAAGTGGCCAGAACCTAATGTTTTAAAATTTAAAATTAAAAAGTCAATAAATTTTTAAGTAAACAATGTTTTTCCTTTGTAAAGGATTTTCTTTAAAAGTCATTAATTTATAAATAAATACACCTTGTACTATACACACACACACACACACATTTTAATCACGATTTGTTAAACAAATTGTCTAGACTTCTGTTTTGAGAGCTCGGAAAGTAGTGATGTTTTCCTTTAAGCCTTATAAAGCGGTTTGTTTTCCTTTGGTGCAAATGATTTTAAGGCTAATTTGTGTTTGCTGACGGCATACGGTTTAGCAAAGGTTTTTCAAAAACCTATTGAAATATTTATTTATGAAGTATCGGCTAATATTCATGAATATTTAAAAAGAATTCATTTCGAAAATATGTATATGATGTCAGCACTTGTACTAAAGGCTGATTTATTCGAGTAGAAACTTCATAGGAAGAGTCAAAAGGTGCAGTCTTGTTTAATTTACCAAGATCTCTTTAAGAACCCTTCATATTCTGCTGACCTTCTTGGTTTCCTAGGCGGTACTCTTTGCTTTATTCCTTCTATTTGCAAAACTGTGCAACTTAAGTGCAGAACACTAACTCAAGGGGTCCACATCTCCTACAAAACTGATTTAGACGGAATACCAGTCTTTCGACGTGCTTGCCAGTAGGACAGTCAGACACCTCTATCACTATTGTGCGATGGTTGACCATACGATTCAAGGACAGAACTAAGTCGGTCCTCTTCTTATCCATATGGGTCTAGCAGAGTCTGGCAATATTGCTCGTAAACTCCTGCTGCAAATGCGATTGAGCCTTCTTGTAAAGCGAGTGAATAACATCAAAATTAACCGAGTTAATCTAAATACCTATGTCACGTAACATGTTGGAGATTGTGAACTCCGTATTCGTTGTATGGAATCCATACAATAGTCCTTTGTGAATCATTCAAAATTTCCGTGAGGAATTGGAGGCATTCATGGACAAGGACGAACGTAAAAACCATGTCCGATAAGGACTTAATTGCAAACTGGCTGTCCGAGAAAATAAAGAATGTTTAAGGACAATTCAAAATTCATGACCTGGTAAAGGTCATGACAAAATAGTCATGAACTTTACCAGGAAAACATTGCAGACAGCCTGATTAAGCCCATAAGAAAGCTTAATTACGGCGGCATTCATGGACAATAATGAACGTAAAAACAATGTCCGATAAGGACTTAATTGCAAACTATCTGTCCCAGTAAATAAAGAAATTTTAAAGACAATTCTGCCATCCAACAAAGATTGCCCGCTTTTAAAATAGCCACGACCTTTGCCAGGAAAACACTGCAATGATTAGGAAGCCTATAAGAAAGTTTAATATCAGAGACCGCACTATTGCACAAGGTTCACATTTTAGTTAGAAAGTTATAAGGATCCATAAAGTCGGCTCGGATGTTTCTATATCTTTCGACAATAGCAGGATGTCCATAGACCACATGATGAGCATCCTACAGTGGCAAGCTTTGGCGCTTAGTTTCATCTTAAACAGGACTTCTAAACCGATATTCCACAGTCAGGATTAGAGAACAATACACATTTAACCATTTATTTCAGATTTTTTTTATATTTTACTGATCTTGCGTAATTAAAACATCATGTTACGCCATTTAACTTTCAAATGCCATAGGAAGTCTTCTTCAGTCTCTGGAAAGCATGAAATTAACGTGAAAACCAAGTTTTCGACAAATATTTGCCATTCAAATGAACAGTACGTTATAAATACAATAAAATTGTACAGAAACTGGCAAATTGCTTTGACTTTGATTGTTAAGAGAATTTTGTTTTTGAAAAAATTGATGTCATGGCTTAATAACAGCATAAAGTTACTCTAAATGGCCATGGTAAACAGCTGAAACAAATTTTTAAATTGAAGAAAATTTTTCTAATTTTTGTTTTCTATTAAATCCAGACAAGTTATTGAATTTAAGTCAAACAGAACAAATTGATTTTATGTGTGGCCTTGCCAAACAAGGGATGACATTTTAAAGGAACATAACGTTTTCTCAAGAATAAAAAGTTTTAATTTGGCGTAACGAAAAATATCGAACATGAATTTCTAAAGTAAAGTAAACAAAAGGAATGTAAAAATCCCAAACGAAGTAATCGAATTGCATAGGAGACAATATAAAGCGTAACGAATTATTAAAAACGAAGTGTGTTCATAAATGTCCTGGCTACCATATGAATGCTTTCAATGGCATCTAAACGTGATTGTGTACTCTCAGCAGGTTTCCGCTTTTTTCTTGCTTTCGTCTTAAGACAATTTGTTACGCTTTAAAATTTTTTGTTTTCTATTTTTGTAACACTCTTTAATTGTTGGTAGTTTGAATGCATTCAAGACATTGTTTAGAAATAGTGTGCAAAGTCATGCTAAATCAAAAACTTTTTATTCTCCCGAAAAATGCAAAAAAAATATCCTAGAATCGTAATCGATTGGTTCCATTTCAATGACATTATATGGCCAGTAACTAGACAAAAACTTCAATATCAGTACAATACAATTTGCAACAGCTGTTTGGTTATGACCTAAAAGTTTTATTTTCTTAACAAAAAATTATTCAATTTGAAATTGTTAAAGTCTACAGATTCTGTCCTTTACTTATTGTCCTTTGACCAATGTATGAAATTTGCAATTTTCTTGGTAATTTTATTGTCATCATTTAAGTCTCAATAATAACTCTGTTTGGAATTGTTTTTCTTAAAGGAAAATATATTTTTAAAAATGTTAGTTTTCATCTTAATTTTATGCTTTAAATTGATGAAAAATTTTTAAAGGACTTTGATGTCCTAAATTTCTTAATAAATAGGTAGAAAGTCTTTAAAGACTTATTTCAGCAACAAGACATTTTTGTTTCGTTAGAAATTTTGTAAAGAATTTTGTTTAAATTTTGGAAGATGAAATGCTTGTTGGATGTTCCATTTTTCCTTCAAAATTTTTTTTCATGTATTAGGATAGTCGGTTTGAAGTCAAGTCCCTAAGTAACATCTCCATGAAGTCCATTTTCGTCCATGTATCAGATGCTCCACAGATTCCAAGCATGTGCTGTGATGTGATGTTGGGTACAACGCAGTTCCTCCTCTGAATAAATCTATCCTGGGTCTACAATGCCCTGTCAGAAGACCGGTTACCAATCTCAGGTTATTACTCAATAATCTGTTGCAAAACTCAGAGCTCCTTTCAGTTTGTTTCTCATTTTTTTCCACCTTATTTTCTCACATCGTTTTTGATTAAGAGTGTTGCAAAAGTATTCAAAACGGATCTTCATTGTTTGGCAGTGAACTTCACTTATCTTGTTGACAAGTATACAATGTCCAGTTTAAATGCCTGCTCCAAATACTGAGACGGAAACCTTTTAGTAAATATTCACGAATTTACTGTTTAGTACAAAGAAAATTCGATTAAGCAGTTGGTTTCATTCAGGCTGAAATAAATTTATCGATTTTTTAATTAATATTTCATTTATTTGCCTGCAATTTAACCATCACTAGCTAAAACATCACCAATTAGATCCCCCAAGTCTAATGTTGGTGTGGGTAAGGGTGTAGACAAATTGGGTAGGGATTGTAATATGCTTATGGGGATCTCTGCAGGGATTAAATATACCGTTATAGAATGGAATATAGAATGCTGACGTCAAGGCCACAATATTTATAATGGCTACGGCAGCCATAACAAAAATGGTTTTCATTTTGAAGCTACTGTGCAAAAAAAATTTAATTTTCTAAAAGCTTCCATGGAAAAGAGAAATTTTAAAATAACTCTCTGACGGATGTAGGTTTACCCGAACATTTATCGTTATTCATATTCTGAAAACTGCAAATGGAAATCTTTTTAATACTCAGTTTTAATTGAAACTGTCTTTAGGCTGTACTATCAAAGACTAGAGCATGTGTACCTTCGGCTGAAAGCTAAAGGATTGTGATAAGCGTAACACCTACAGCTATTAGAGTCTAATACAGTATTCAATATATTCAGTTGGTGTATTGTGTTATATTATTGTAATGCTCCCTACACAGCGTCTTTAATCTATATTGGGTTGCCCTATAATGTCACCCTCCCAACAAAATTGTTCCGACGAATCTCAGAATGCTGTTCAGGGTTAACAAAGTTAACAAAAGCTTATTGATCTTGGTATGACAATGCATGCCAGCTTCTTGCTTGCCTATACTATGACCCATTAAGTTACAATTGATGTGACCCTTGTTGGTGTATGTATTTCTAATCCACCATTCCAGTTTTGTACCTTCAAGATTTTCCTACAATTCTTCAATATACCATTGGCCCTCCTTGTGGTACTCCATATACCAGTTCTCCACTCTTCAAATTGCTGTCCAGTAATATATTCAGAATTTTTTTCATCAGTTTCCGCCAAATCAGTTTTAATTTTATTTTAAAAGTGGCTGGTGCCACTAATAAAAACGACCACTACTAAAAAAACAGATAAACGTTAAACACCCTTCAAGGCATTTGTATTTAAGTATTCATGCAAACATGCAACAAGTACAGTCAAGCCTTAAAGCAGTTAGACAGCAAATATCAATTGTAAAGGCCACATACAATGTTGCAACACCCACACAACACATGTAGTAAGCCTTCGCCACGTGCAATGCTATTGGGTATTTGAAACATAAAAAAAAAGATTAAAAATAGAAAAACTACCACCAACCATACAAATAGAAAACTAACCTGCCTGTTAGAAAATAAGGGATGGTTTTCCTTACTAAAATTTTGTTTCCAAGGGGTATAAATACCACAGCATTCTGTGTTAAAGACATACAAATGAAGTTCATACTTCAAAGGAGCAACATTAAGTAGCTCTAAAGAATTTAATTTCTTTACCAAAAATGGAAAAACGAAATTTCCTATATTTTTTGGTTGAAAGAAAAATTCTACATACATAGGCCATTAAGACGATCTTTAACCATGGAACAACAACTGCTTAATTAGTCTCTCTAAAGAGGACAACGTCATCATCATGGTATTATTGGAAGCAATCTTGGTGGTTATGCCAGCCTTAACGAAGAGAAGCTGTTGGTTTTGTACTCCTTTTTTCTTAAGCCACACAAAATCCCGACTTTTGATCAACACTTTTTGGTTTCTACAGTGCTGCCGACCAGAAAAAGGTTTGTTTCCTTTAAGATCCATGTTAAACAAAACGTTGTAAAATAATTTTGTTTAAACCAAAAGCTTTAAATTGTATTCTTTACAAAAGTCTACAATATTGTAACTGAAATGTGTTAAAAATTTATTGTTTATTTAAGTCATAGTTTTAAGCATAATTTTTAAACATAATCTTGCCCTTGATTCTATTATTAGTTTTCTATTATAAGTTTTAATTTTAAGAAAATGTCTTCCGGTT
>QOCX01000550.1:70210-114397 GCA_005959815.1 Sarcophaga bullata
TTTGAAGGGCCTTCTGCTTGTAAATTAATAACATCGAATTTTTTTATTAGTTTGCTACATGGCTTCTGTAGGTGGATTGCATAAAAAATTTTAAATTTTTCGTTGCTCTAGTCTATAAATCCTTCTGAATTTGATCGATGGTATGGCAAATGTTGGCTATAAGGACTACTGTGGTTTGTAGCTTATTCATATTCAGCTGAGATTTAAGTTACGAAAACCCTCTAAGAATCTGTAGCCAGTTTATATCACTTCCACAGGGAATGACCTAGCTCTCAAGATCGGCCTCAAATAGCAATCGATTTACTTCCTGATGATAGAAAGAAGATGAGGAACCTTATGGCAATGCCAATGACTATTGTGAGTACAAATGGCACATGTTTTTTCATTCATAATGCCTATTATAGACACAAACCATTGTATTATAGACATACGCCATCTGTTGTGCACTTTTAAGTTTTACACACAACATTTGCCGCTTTTGTACATGGAATACACACTGTGATCTTCATTTTCTTTACAATGGAATCCAAATTTAAAAAGCCGTCGTATGAATAACGTTTTGCATTTAAAAACTGCCGAAATTCATTTTTATTAGTCTGTAAAGCTTTCTCAATTTTCCTAAGTGCTGTATATTTGAATAGAAAAGATTAGACTTGAAAACTTTAGCAAAAATAGTCATGCATTCAAAATTAAACAAAAGACTTAAGACACAAGCTTGTTTTGTTACTTAATTATCATTACGACTGTTTAGCCAGGACTGAAACCTAGCTTCTCACACGTTCATGTTGTAATTAGTGATATAGTTTCTGTAGTTTCCTTCCATGACAATTTTATGCACGTTCAGACGAGGTGGCTAGGTGAGCTACAGCCTAGTCAATAGACTATGGCGGATTGTTTTCTTAAATAAATTAAAAAACACTTGATTCTTGGGCTTGTTATTATATTTATTTCTTTTGTATACGATGTTTACAATGAAATGCTATTGAAATTGCTATTGAGCTGACCTTTATTTAAAAAGAAATTTCGCAAATGAGTTTGAAACACATTCCACAGATAATAAAAACTTGCAACATTTTCAACCACCATGACCATCATTTTCTTTTTAAATGATTGTTGCAATGCAATAGCGATTTCAAATAATGTTTACTGTTTAATATCCAGAAATGTATCTAAAAATATCAAAACATTTTGAAGCTGTAATGCATATGATTGCAGAGGCACAGAAAATCAGCCCGTTGGCCACCACAAAGATGACAATTGTAATTATGCTTAAAACAATGAGCATTTCAATTAATAAACTTATCATAATGATGTAGATAAAGCCTATGAGTATAACAATGGCTGTGATAGCAAAGATTATAGTGACTGTATTGTTGATTAAGGTTATCTCAAATGTATGAATACTGATTAAAACGCTGGTAATGATGGTAACTACCCAGAAATCCAATAAAATGATATCGTTGTAAAGCATTGCCTTCTCTGATTGTGTTGATGTCAACTTCAGTGAATTAAGACCTTAACTAACTTTGCCTTTTAAACACTTGGGTATTTTATAGCGTTTCTAAGATTTATTTTGTCATATACATAGCTCAGGGAAATATCTTGCTTTTCTTCACTTTCATAGAATTTGTTTGTGATTTATCCTACAAGCAGGTATAGCTTAACTATTAAGTTTACATTATTTACTATGCATATACTTTGTTTTAGGATTGTCATTTAGGGGCAACAACAATGCCATTAATACCTGGCTATTTTCTCATGAAATATTTATTAATTATTGGAAAAGGCCAGCTTGGCAGCAGGTAATATAATTTTTCTCAAAATATCTATGTTCTTCAATGTCCTCGAACAGAGTCTACATGTACAGTTTTTTTTTTCTTGATTAGATAACGCTTCGGCCCTTACTTGGATTGTCTGAAAAAGCTGAATCAGCTAAATAGATAGAACATCCACTGCTGGGTGTAAACTCTCACCCATGAGCAAGCAGGCAAACTTGCGAGAAGCTTACACCCCGTTGATAGGACTAGAATCTTTCTGGGGAGTAGGAGTAGATATCTGGATAGGTATGCTTAACTAAAGTGAATATTGAGAGAAGCAAACAGTCTTTTCAACCCATGCGGATTTGAGGCAAATAGGAATTTTTCTTGCGGAGATCTAAGTCATGGATCAGACTATTAAGAATTAATCCGGGGGTGTATGCTTTAACCGGGCACTTTACACTCGGAATACATTCATTCTGACTGGGGGTTATCTCAACGATGAGAACTCTCTTAGAAAAAACACTTGAGTTTATAAGAGGTACTTAACAGGAATTTTTCATTGTTGATTCCGAGTAGCATCGAAATTTGTTAGGCATTGATTGTCAAGAGATTAGCTGGTGTGAATATCTCACGATGAAGTATTTCATCAAACATAATCGCAGTATATTACTTATCATCGTTTTATTCTGGATTACAAGCTACACGCCCATGTAGACTAACCATGTAGACTAACCTCACTCATTTCTAAAACACTGGAAAGGATACAGGAATTCCCGCGTTTGCCGGAAAATTTAGTTTTCAAACTGTTTCTTGTTTCCAAAGCAAACTATTTTAGCATCAGACATTCTAATATTTCTATGAGAATATTTCCTAAATATTCGCACGGGATAAGCAAATAAGTGAACAAATTCTTGTGTGTGTTTTTTTTGTTTTAATAACATTTTATTTTATTTTAATTTTAATTTAAATTCTTTAATTTATTTACACTACAAACTAAAAATGAGATAGAACGTATATTCGATTTAAACTTAAAAACATATTTCAATTGTAAATTCATTAAATATAAAAAATATATAAAAATAAAAATAATTCTTCATTAAATAGAAAATAAAAATTATAATTATAACACAGTTAAATTAGAAAGTGTTCGTAAAAATCAAGTAGTACTGGATATTGGTGTTCCAGATCCAATAAACCACTTTTCATTCTTATAATATTTTCATCCTTCTGACTAAGACTGCCAATTGTTTGAATTATTGCCAATACATAAACCAAATGTTATTTGCTCCAACAGCAGCACAGCCGGATACAAGCTCTATGTCACAAATAAAACATTCTTCGCTTAAGCGACAACCAATTTTCGCAGACCGCATCGGATGTGGTTTGTTTGTGTTGTTTGCCGTTTCCACTAAAAACCAAGTGGTACCTTCTCCTTCTCGTGTGAACAGGATTTGCGCGGATGTTATGGCACAAGTACATCACTTTTCGTTTTCTCGAAAACCCATTATTGTTTTTGTTTTATGTGTTCTGGAGCAATTCATTCATCTTCTTGCCATAATTTGTGTTATTTGAAGTCCTTAAGATGTTCTAGAACTTTTCACAAATTATTTAAGATGTTTAAGCAGTTTTAGCCTCGTTCACGATGCTAGTTCTTCAACTGCTTAAAATGAATTGCTAATGATTTCAGAAATTCTTCCAGCTTTTATAGGAAAATTTCTACACCAAATAGTGATCAATAATAATTCTTTTGATAATTATCCTTGGGTTTATCCACGTACATATATCTCTATCTCTGTCTATCTTCTTTTATCTTACAGTTTATCTCTTTCATATCTCAAAATAAATTTTATGTGTAGTTTCGCGTATTTTAAACTGCTTTCCATATTTTTTTTTTTGCAGGTAATGGCATTTGATTTTTATTTATTCTTTCTTTGCCTGTAATTCTAACGAAGTAAAATGAATTTTATTAGGGCTACACGCTTTCAATGTAATTAACAATATTTTCTCTTGAATTCGAAATATTTCCTAGGTACTATTGCTATGTAAAAATTCCATTGTTTGCCGATTCTATTCAAGGACAAATATTTTCTTGTGTAACACGGTACTGTAGTATGTGGTCAAAGAAAAAGAAACATACGTAGATTATACGAATTAAAAAATTTCTTGATGCTTAATACTCCTTTAGACCCTTGTGAGGGGAAGAAAAATGTTTTATAAAGGTTCGGTATATGGGATCTGTGATCGTCTTACTCCATTTCATCTGCTTCTAATAGATAAAACGCCTTAGGTAGCACCATGCATAGAGTATTACCGTGGTTTCATGGAATGGACGATCTAATTGACCGAGTAGCCAGTTTTTATATTTTATTAGCAGGTCAATTTTATTCTGCTTTATTTACTATCTTTAGAGGAAATAATAGAAAGCATTCAACCTGCTTGTTTCCTGTGAAGTAAAATATAGTTTTCATCACAACATCATTGTACAGACTTGCCTTGAATTTAGTATATGTGTGTGTGTTAGTATATGACTCATGTCTGTTTTCATTGTAGTTTCCAAATTTTTTGATCAGAATCTGTTGTAGTTTTACGTCTATAAGTAACTCCAAGGTCTTTAGCAGGAAGGTAGAGGGATTTATAATCGTAACTGTGGTAGGGTAGTTCTCCTTGCCTTCAGTATGAAGACCTCTACCTTCCTTTATCATTACAATGTTTCTTAGATACCATAAAGGGGCAGGATATATTTTTTCAGGTCCTGGAGACCTAAACAGTTTTAAATTCATTCCTAAAGGTTTAAATTCATGCCGTCACAGCAATGACTGAAAGTTAGTTTAGATTTGATTCACCAATCATTTAATCGTACTCTCGAGTCCTATACCGTTGGAAAGGAGTACAGAGTTTCTCTTTCGGAACTAATGAGTTATTGGTACTTTATAGCACACTAAGCATAAGAGCCTAGAGATTTCGCCGATAGATTTCATTTAAAAAAATTAGATTGATTAAAAGCCTAGAAATTCTTGAGTAAATATTGTTAATTCATTAGAAGCAAACGATATAATAGGGTATACGCTATGCCCCTAATAAAATTCCTTTTACTTACCTACCCACAAAAAAGGGGGTTGAAGTATAGAAAACAGGTAGATTCTATATAAACTGGATCCTGATATTAGATAGACGACAGGGTATCTATAACCCCTAGATAGGGTGTCCAAATATCTTTTCGGGGTATATAAAAAATCCTATAAATACTCAATCAGCTTCTCAAATCGTTAGCATTTCACTTTTGGACTTCAGAGTGAGAATAAGTGCAACAGAAATATCAAAAGTTTTGTGCTTTGAAAACATATCGGAAGCAACGCCATTGAATAATTAAAAACGTAGTGAAATCTCCTTTTATTCTTTAGATTATTCGGCATCATTTTGCATTTGAAATCGAAATCAAACATGAATCGCAGAAATATAAGTTTACATAGTGGTATGGGATCAATGAAGCCGCGTAATGAGCCTTCAACACCAGTAATTGCCTTTCAAGATGTACCATTGACAGCACTTGGCAAAGAAACAATGCGGAGACTTTCTTGTTTATTAAATTCGGAGAAAAATTTTCGTTCGCATGATGGATACGAACGTGATTGGCGTGGCTTGGCATGCTTGGCTAAACAAAAATGTCTATGCGATGAAACTGCCATAACTTTGCAAGATCCCATAACAAAGCTGATGCAACTTTGGTGCATAAATAATCCAAAAACAGCAACATTTGCTTATTTAGAGAAATTTCTTGCAATTATTGAACGCTGGGATGTTAGCGATGAAATACATGAAAATTTAATGGAAGACAGTGAAGCATACCAAATGGAACAACTACTTGAACGAAATTTAAAATCTCTTGAAAATATTACTGAAAACCACCATATGTTTGATGAAAATTTTGATCATTCAACAGATAAAAACATTCTGACCATTGATGATGTGCTGCTAGCCCAAAAGGGTTTGCCACCACAAATCTATGATGCTTTTGTACTCTATGCCGATGCAGATCTAAATCGTGTATCCGAAATGCTAACAATACTAGAAGATCAGTCAGAGTATAGTTTTAAACTTTGCATAAAGGATCGTGATTTATTGGCTGGAGTTCACATGGAGGAACATGTTGTCTTAACTCAATTAATTGAAGAACGTTGTAAACATTTTATTGTCATTCTAACCGAGGAATTTCTAAAGAGTCCTGAACATAATTTTTTAACAAATTATACACAAGCATTACAACTGCAAAATAAAGCAGGAAATATTATACCAGTTTTGTATGAAAACAGTGTGAATATTCCAAATACTTTAGAAATATACAATCATCTACGCTGTACAGAGAATTTGATTGATTTTTGGCTTAAGCTAGCCAATGCCATGCGGAATGTTAATACAACAACCGGTACAACTAATACAACATCACCAACTCGGAACGTAAATACTGCTTTCAGAACTCCATTTACAAGAAGTCTTATGCAAATTAAAGAGGACAGTGAATTGAAGATAATTTCCAGCAGAGGCGTAATACGTGCCAAAAGTTTGCCCACAACATCTGCAAGTAGTTTATTAAAAAAGAAACTGAAATTGTCCAGTAAAATTCTTAAGAGGATTTTTACTCGTCGCGAGCGTTAAATCCAAGATGCTTAGCATAAGTTTCTTAGCACATACATACATACAGTGCAAAGCATAATTCTAGCTACACTTAATTACTTTTGTTACTGATTTGATTAAGTTTTTTTTATCACAATTTTATGTTAAAATAAAATTTTTTTTTTTATAAAACAAAATAAAATATTAATAAGAATAACAACGAAAACTTTTTGATGACACTGTACCTTTGCATTGAAAAATTGTAGGCAGACTCTAAATTAATTTAAAGTGTTCAGTGCACTAAATATTAAGGTGGTTTCTCTATATATTAGTTATAATTGAGCTTCTATTGTATACCCAGATCCCCTAGCGAGAATTGTATTATCTTGTGATCCCCTAAAGATCGTTTGTAGCGTCCAAACAATACCATGTGTTTGTTCAGGCTATGGCAAAGCGAAATAAAAAATACCAATCAGCCGAAACTAGTAATGCTAAGTTTATTATTTTAATTGCCAGTAGAAATATTCATTTTATTATTCATAAAGCCTAGTATTTTTTCTTTTCTGTTCTTTTTAACATTAAACATTAAATTTTTCCACAAATTTCCATCAAATGTTTTGAAATCTTCTCGGATGAATTAACATTTCTCATCTATCTTATCGAAGTATTTCTTAATTTTACTATGATATGCCAAATGATCACCCTTTGCTATTGTATTCTTATCAATACTGCTTAGCTTAGCATCCATTTGACTTACAATAGCTAATTTATTAGAAATTGTATTCGTTATGGTTTGGGTGTGCTTATCTAAATTGATATTTTGCAGACGAGTTTTTATATAATTTTGGTTTTTTATTACCTCAGTTAATATGTTTTCTGGCACTGCGCAGGTTGTTGTAATATTGCTTAGCTTAGCATCGATTTGAGGTACAATTGCGTTTTTTACAGGAGTTATAGTTCGGACATGCTGCTCTAAATTGATTTCTTTCAGAAGTTTTTTTATATTATCTGGGTTATTTGCTACATCGGTTAATAAGTTTTCTGGTATTGCATTCTTTTGAATAATGTCTAGCTTATTATCGATTTTTTGATTGATTTCCTTCAATGATTTTTGCATTTCTTTTATTTGTTGTAGCCTATTATTAACCTTTTTTGCTAGGTCAGTGGAAATATTCATCGTTTCGTCTAGGATGTTTTCAATATTATCCGTTTTCTGACGTAGGAAATTGTTAAAATTTTGCAGTTCTTTTATTTTATGCTCAAGACGATCATCTGCTTCTGCAGTAGACTGTATTTATAATGAATATTTATTCATTAGAAGTATTCAATTTTTCATGATTATAATACCGTCTAAATGAAATGAATGTACTTACATCCGCCATTGCAGCCTGTTCACAATGCCACATGCACAATAATAATGCTATGGTGAGCTGGTAAAGTTTCATTTTAATTTAATTTTTAATTTTTAAATCCACAGTCCTTTAAAGTACACTTTTATCAAATTTTTTAATTCAACTGCCAATGAATTAGACTTCTGCTGTGATTTTATAACGTCAAATAGTAGAGCAAGTGTTATGGAAATAAGGTTAATGGAAACGTTGAACTAAAACGGTTAGTTATGGTTATTAGCTTCTAATTAAGGGTGACATTCCTATTACTATGACTATTCCAAATACACAAAAGGCATCACATAGAAGCATAAAATTTTATTTTATTTTTAAAATGAATTTAACACGCAAATATTGTCTTACAAATGGAATTAGTTATGGAGGAAAAATTAATACTCCAAACTGCAAAATGCATCGAATTGCCATCATTTTAATTAAGAAATATTCTACTAATTAGTAATACAATGAAATAATGAATGAAGATAATAATGATAGGTTGAAAATTGAGTTACGATTATCGAATTGTTATTGTAAAATTTCTGAAATTTTTCTTTGAGAACTTTTGGAACAGCATATTCAAGCATTTCTAACCAGTGCCTGGAGAGGCAACTTGAAAAGAAATTGTTTGATTGAGTTGTTGATAATCACTTGTATAGCTTGCTTCAAACTATAGGATATGTGATCTATTTGTGTAAGTTTTTCTTTGTAAAGATAGACTCAGAAAAAATCAATTCTTCAGACTATATTCGATAATTTTTCTACCAACTACGATCACCGCCGAGTAAGAAATCACCATTATACTTACTTACTTACTTACTTAATTGGCCATAATAACCCGATTAACGGATTTCGGCCTGCCGCAACACATCCTTCCGGGCGCCTCGGCTTCTTGCGCGCCTACGCCAGTTGGTCACACCAATCGATGACAGGGCTTCCTCAATTTGGTCCTTCCAACGGATACAAGGACGTCCTCTTCGCCGACTTCCGCAGATCCCCGCATCAAATACCGTCTCGCTAGAGCATCCTCCTCCATTCGAACGACATGGCCGAGCCGCTGGATATTAATACGCTGCACAATGTCCATGTCGTTGAGGAGCTCATACAGCTCACTGTTGTATCGGATGCGGAAATCTTCGCCAACTCGCACAGGGCCGAAGATCTTACGCAGGACTTTTCTCTCGAATACTCTCAAGGCTGCTGCATCGGTGCTTAATCTGCCTATTGAGACCATAATAGCACCCGTTGGCAAGAGCGACCCTGCGCTTGATCTCCAGACTGACATCACCATTATAGAGTTCGATAAACAGGAGTAGTATTACTTCTATTTCTAATTGAATATCACAAGGTTTATAGTCACGTGGAATTAATTCATTTGAAAAGCTAGAATTACGGACTTGTGAAGCTAATATTTTGCACATCATTTGGAATATTAAAAAAAGCCTTACGTTTATAGTTTACAGAACTGTTAAAACATGAGTTTAGGACTTCATTTTTAGTTTTAAAGTGTTTTTATATTGTTCATCTAATTGTACGTTAAGATAAATTGGTAAAGTAGCGTCGACCGCGATTTTGTTATTGCTTAGCATAAAAACTGTATTCTCTTCGAATCGCTTTTACTTTCTAAATCAAGACTAATTGCAAATCTTGAAATTATGATGGACAAAAAAAAATGATGAAAAGTAAAAAATATTCGTTTACTTTCGACATACCACCTCATCAGCCCAAAATGCAAAATAAAAAAAAATACTCATTAATTACAAATAAAAATATTCATTTTATTGATAATTAAGTCCTCGATTTTAAAATGTACTCTTTAACATTGTACATCGTACATCGTACATCGTACATCGTATTGATTTTTAATTTATTTCCATTAAAGGTATCCGCCAGGACGAATTAACATCGTAACCTTTGCCAGATCCCACAACACCCATCGCAGTTTATAATTGTATCTAGCATTCAAATCGCTAAAAGCAGCAAAACAAAAAAAAAAAACAAAAAAAAAATTATAAACGTTTTGATTAATAATCGGTCTGACTGACCTACTAAAACACCTGTTATACCACCAAGCACCATTATTAACTACTGCACAGTTTTCATAACTTTGATCATTATCGCGATCTTTTGTAGAGAAAGGATAACCCACATGAAGACTGAGACGATTTTCTGTATTGCCCATAAATGAGCCCACACTAATTAATTTATAATTTTCTCTTTCACTGGCCACTTGAAAATTACTATATCGGACGTATGAAGCAGTACCATGGACATCCCTCATAAATATTAGCAACACCACAGGTTTAAGAGTTGCGGTTAAAGCATGTAATTTATCAAGACCGATAAAAAATTCACCATCAAGATTACCGAAACCAGCTTTGTAGTCCGACCAGCTGCGATAAAAGTCTACCCCACCATTGAAACGTCGTTGTATTACAGTCCACCACTTGTGACTAGGCATGACACAAGGCACCGTAAATGGTTGTGGTCCATAGACGTGGTTGATAATCTGACATTTTAGATTTTGACAATATTTCTGATTGTAACCTGTACAGCTCGTGGGATATTGTTCAAATGATTGAGTTGGACTTGGAGTTGACGTAACGGCAACTGTAACTTGATTCATTTTTGCAGAGCATGTTTCTAAAATATGAAAATAAATTAAAAAAAAAAACAAAAAAATTGTTTTAAAAAACATTTCTTTTTAATAATTTTAAAGTTTAATTCCTTATTTTTACCTTGTTTTTTAAAATATTTCTCAATCTCACTATAAAAGTTCAACTGAACACTCTTTGAAATTGTATTCTTTTCAATACCGCTTAGCTTAGCATCCATTTGACTTATGACAGTTAATTTATTTGAAATTGTATTCGTTAATGTTTGAGTATGCCTTTCCAAATTGATGTTTTCCATAAGATTTTTCATATTCTTTTGATTGTTTATTATTTCGTTGGTTAATTTGTTTCTTGATATTTTATTGCTTTCAATAATGCTTAGCTTAGCATCGATTTTTCGATTGATTTCATTTAAAAGTTGTTGAATTTCATCCATAAGATTTTTTGTATTATTTTCATTGTTTACTATTATGTTGTTTAAAATGTCTCTTGATAATGTATTGCTTTCAATAATGTTTAGCTTAGTATCGACTTTTTTATTGATTTCATTTATATATTCTTGAATATCTTGTATTAGTTGTGGCATACTATTAACCTCTTCTTGCAGATCATTAATAATCTTCACCTGTTTGTTAAGATCCTTTAGAATTTTTATCATTTTCTGATGTAGAAAATCATTAAAAGTTTGCAATTCTTTTATTTGATGTTCATCTGCACTAGACTGTATTAATAATGAATATTTATTCATTAGAAGTATTCAATTTTTCATGATTATAATACCGTCTAAATGAAATGAATGTACTTACATCCGCCATTGCAGCCTGTTTACAATGCCACATGCACAATAATAATGCTAATGTGAGTTGGTAAAGTTTCATTTTAATTTAATTTTTAATTTTTAAATCTACAGTCCTTTAAAGTACACTTTTATCAAAAATTTTAATTCAACTGCTAGTGAATTGGACTTCTGCTGTGATTTTATAACGTCAAATAGTAGAGCAAGTGTTGAGAATGAAAATGTATTCAGAAAATAAAGCGAATAGAAACATTGAACTAAAATGGTTAGTTATGGTCATTAGCTTCTAATTAAGGGTGACAAAAATACTAAACGAAATCAATTTATTTCGCATTCCCATTGCTATGGGTATCCCAAGTATCACGAGCATATAATTTAACTTTTTTCTTTAAAACTTAAAATGAAATTTAAAAATTGTGGTCTTTTACAAACCGAATTTGTTATGCGAACTGCATATAGAATAGCAGCAAGTGTTTCAAACTGCATCAAATTGCCCTCATTTTGATTAGTAAGACAATGAAATAATGGATGAAAATAATGCAAAGTTAAAAATAGAGAAACGATTATCAAGAAATTGGAATTTCAACGTCTAGATTTTATTCCTCCTTGAATTTCAATCCAACACGGCGTAGATGTAACATCTTGTCGATGATACTCGGCACCCCAACCTTTCACGAATGACAGCTGTATTGTTCACATCTTCGTTAGTTCATAAACAGCTTCGAAGCCACTATTAACGGATTGTGTTAAAAGTTGAGCAAATTCTTGATGGTTGAATATTTTCAATGAACAGCCGAATGGTATTTTGCACACTGTGCTGGGATGGAAGCCATGATGATAATTACAATTACGTGATTGCACAAAGATAGCCGCATCTGAGAGGCATTCAGCGTAAACTTCACCGTTATCATAAGACAGCTGAACATCTTTTCCGATATGACGTCTTGTATTTTCGATTGTACTGTTGCGATTAACATTACTCAACTGGCCCAAACAACAGCGTTCGGAATTATTTGAAGGATTTGTAAAACCATCAACTATTACCGAACGATTATTGCAATGAAACACTTCACTAATACGGCAATTTAACTCATTGTAGGCAATGGAAGCCCAAAATGCTGGCTCTTGATAGCTAACCTGGGCCACATCAGCCATAGTAGAGTCTGATATATGCGAACCATTAATGGCATTGCTTGAACTGCCATCCTCTGAGGGACTATAGACTGGCGGTGGTGTTTCTGCCATGCTTCTATACGGAGAATTTGAATTGAAGCTAACCACACTTGCACTTTTAAGATTATTAAAACCCTTCGTTGATTAGCTGGCACTGTGAGGCATTGTTGAGTCCACAACAGTTTTGCATGGTAACATTGAAGGGGCAGGAGCAAATTCCGATTGACGTGGTACTAATACAGGCGGTAAAATAGGACTCTCTACCCGTTTGTAATGATAGGGATTAATACAGACTCCTTCCTGCTTAGCACTGAAGGGGTATTGACATATCTCCAAGGCTTTGAGTTCATGATGCGACTGTAAATCTGACTAACGCAATACACGACAATAAATTACAAGCGGCAAGCCTTTGCGATGTGATACCTGTAATCTGTCATCTAATGATCGGGGTATGGTTATACAATTTCACGGTTGCCGAGGACATGATAAAGCCATCTCTAGATCATCAATGGCTCCTTGACGTTTTTTCAATTTCTTAACCAAACTATCAACGGCTTTTTCCGCCCATTTTTCTTCTTCGTCGCCTTGTTTCCAACCCAGTAGCTTTTTCACCGCGGGTGATGTGAATGTAAATAACGCGCCTATTTTTGACATTGCACTGCTTGAACTCGTTAGCTGAATTCACGGGTTTTCCCAATCTTGCTGCTGCTGCTTTTATACTGCTTTTAGAGCATAGGAAATAATATGTGTTCTTGGAATATTGTTTAGGAGAACTGCTTTGTAGTGCCATCACAAAGTAAAGATGTACAGCTTGGTTTCCTTTATTTTTTGTGAACGTTAAATGTACTAAACAGGTAGTAAATTTATGATTGTGTTTCAACCACTAGTAAGTAGTATTCTGTCATTGACTGTTTTAACTAAAATTCTTAAACTTTTTCGAAATTTTTTTTGAAAGGTAAAGGTCAAGTGATTGGCTTTTAAATGAAAATGTTCACTCACTTGGATTACATTAGCTTTGTAGTGTCATTTTACAGACTAGCACAGTGTCAAAATGAACGAATTCATATGAATTGGTCTTTAAAAAGTTAGCTTTCATTACTGTAAGCGTGTGTTGGCTTGTTTTGCTTGTGTTTGCATGTTCAAATATTACTTTGACAAACTCTAAATATTACGTTCTGTAAGCTATGAACAAAGCAGGTTTGTTAGTAAAACAAAGTATACACTCACCGCTTTCCCTACTCTCCCACATTTTTGAGACTTTTTGAATTAAACTTTGGATGTGCAAGAGCCCTTCCAGTAAATAATTTTGTAACATTTTTCCTTACAACATATCGCTTAAATCGCTTTAATGACATAGGGGGGAAAATGTCCCTACCTGGAAAAGGATACTTTAAACAAAGGAAATCAAACAACGCGTATGTACCGTAATAAACGCTTTCGATTCAAGTACGAATTCAAAGAAAATTATATAAAGCCGATAACAACTACACCGTATTGCAAACTAATCACGACTTACAGTGAAAAAGGGAAATTTTTCGTACGAAAGAAGGCTTTTATTATTTTTCCCTTTGAACAAGAAAATTATATTCGCGTTATTGCAGCATTATAAAAAAGTGATCAAATGATATATGCGGGTTAATTATAAAATTATAATTTTTCTACCTGTAATGCTCAGTGTGAACGAATATTGTATCAAGGAAATCGATTAACAATTACTTGGTGTATCAAGAAACTGTATAAAAGCAACAGAAATATTGCGAAAAATTATTAGTTCTGGTTTCAAATTCTTGACGTAAACACCTAAGCAAATCTAATAAAAAAAATCCAAATTAAAAAAAAAAAAATCAACATTATAAACTTCGTTTGCGTCAGCAGTATTATTTGCATCGTTGGAAAAATTATTGAAAATTATAAATTTTTTTTCAATATTGTGTTGTCTTTCTGTGTTAAGAACAATTTCATAGCAAAGACCAGCTATTCAAAACCGAGCCGCTAAATTTATATCCATCAACACTCCAAAACATTTTTAAAACTTATTCAGGTGAGTAGAGAATTTATAAAAAAAGAAAAAAAAAACATTTGAAATAATAATTTCGTTTTTATTTCAGAATGCGTACACCAGTTGTAGAAGAAGTCAATCGCTTGGCCGTGTATAATCACTTCTATATTATGGGAGCTTTAACAGCAGTGGCAAATGATGATGGTCCACATCATGAACTCCAGGACATTCCAAATGTAGAAGTCATTCAGGCTATGAAGACATTACTTGCTCATGACATGATTTGGGAGTATCGTGATCGGACATGTTTTTATTGGGATATAAATGATAAAGGCATCGAATTTCTTCGAATATTATTAAGGCCACATTACAGCATCGTACCGAAGACGGTACAAAGCCGAACTTACATGAGGCGTTTGTATTATTTTTATTTGAATAATGGTCTCCTAGACTAGTTAAATTATAAGTTAAATATTACAGAATAATTCTTTGTGTTAAGTAAGTGTTAAATGAATGTTAAATAAGTGCTTTCAACTAGTGTTTCAACTTAAATTACGAATTTAAATAGTTTAGTGCATGATTAATTAATTTAAAAAACAAAAAACAAACAAAAAAAAAAAACTTTAACATAGAAATTATGTTTTAATTTCAATCCTTTGAATGTATATGCTTCTTTTAATATATATTTCTGTATATAATTTTTAATAATAGTATGTATATATGTATATAACTTTTTTAAATAAATTTTATTTTTATTCTAAAACCAAAAAAAATTAATTTTATTTCTCTAATAGAATAGCATTCGACTATTCTTTTCAGTTAAAACGAAATTATTAAATAGAATATCATACCCTCTACATAACACATAGCATAACTTTCTTTGTGCCACGCTAAAACGTCATTCATTTTAATTGTTTTATTCCTAATAATCTGTAAATTTTAATATGTAATGATGAAATTAGATCTGCGTGATAATAAAATAATAGAGTGAGAGCCGTTAGTAATGAAAAAAGCCGAAAATATTTCCACTAACTTTCAGGCTCTCTGAACTCGATTGTTGTCATTGGAACTACGCATGTAATTCGTCAAAGGTTGGAGTATGAAAAATCCACGTCGTCATGGATTGAAAAACATTTGAGTGGTTCATTCAAATGGATTAAAAAAGTTCTGTTACAAATGGGCTTGCCACATAATGCTATCATTTCGGTATCATATTATAATATTCTATAGAATTGACTGTTTGGTTGTTGGGTTTGTATGCTAGTGGCCTCGTAGGTTCTTACTTTTTTCTAAATAGAAAATAAACCTGTTCTTGTAATGCATTGTGAGCTTTATTCCAGCCATGTTTACGGAATTTTTAGGCTGACAGCAATATCAACAACATATTGGGTTTCAACAAAACTTTTTTTTTCGAAAAGATAAAAGAACTGTAGTTAGGATAAATAACGAATGCTGTCGTGACATTCTGAAAAATCATTGAAAAACTTGCATTCTCTGAGAATCCAGTGCCTATTTAAGTCTGAGATTGTTTTCCAACAAAAGTTTCGATTGCCTTACACCGCACTTGATTTGAGAAGAGTCTTTGTCTCTCTTTAACTTCCCTTTGAGCATAACTTTCCTAACATCTGCAGCTATTCCACAGAAGATTTCTGATACCGTCAGCGGCGTGGAAGCTCACTGTCGAGAGTGTCTCAACAGTTACGCAGTAGAGGGACCCAGCAGAGGATAATCTTATTTTTACTACCTAACCGATGCAACTTATTTAGACATTGCTATACTATTTTCAATTTAACCTCATAAGAGTTGAGTGCTCGAATAGCGGTCTAACTGTCAGATAGTTTGTTCTGTCCTTTATACCTCGTATTCAAGTTGAACCAAAACTCTTACTTCTGTTCCAAAATGCATTCTTGACCCGTCTGTAAGCCAGAAAATAGTCCCTCTTTTAAGAGGTTTTGCAGCTTCCACATTTCTCCATTCATTTTCGTTGTTAAGTCTTGTTGCAAAGCATTTCCCAGAATCATAGAGTATGCTGAATCTGTCCAGTGTACGGAGTTGTCAGTCAATCGATTTATAAAAATAGGTAATCCCCTAATAATCTTCATGCTAGACTTATCTACCATCAAGCTAATCATATACTCTAAGACTTTGGTCTTCACTGCCAAGTTCAGTGGACTTAAATCTTAAACAAGCTGTAGGACAGATTATTATTGCTTCTGTTATGCTTGCCTCTCTATCTTGTCCTACTTCATTTGAACTGTTTTCGAATTTATCTATTTGCTCAGACTATTGCCCCATAGATCACTATAATTTCTGGGTTGAATCTCCAGGAGCCTCTAGCATAGCTGTAAAACAGGTTGTTATTGCCTCTGTTATGCCAACACACGCTAGCCTCTCTATCTTGTCCTACTTCATTTGAACTGTTTTTCGAATTTGTCTATTTGCTAGCACATTTGCCACGTAGATCACTATAATTTCTGGGTTGAATCTCCAGGATTTTCCTGCATGTCTTCTGCATACCATTATGAAATGTCAGACCTTTTGCTGAGATGCCTTATGTTTGAGTCCTACATGCCAGTTTACAGATTGCAATAAAAAATTTCATGTGACAACATTGTCATTTATTCTGTCTCGAATTATTATTTTAAGATCTCTTCCTCTTCAAAGGCACAAGGTAGGGAATTTCTCTATTTAAGATGTAAAGTAATGCGAATGTTGTAGATGTTGCCATAACATATTTCTCGGCCAAAATAATGACTTTTTAGATCTTAACACGTATGTTCAAGAAGTTTTAGTCAAAGTTATGTGAAACTCATAAGAACTAGAAAATGTTCTTATGAAATTGTGTAAAGAACATATAAATAAACAAAAGACTGAAGAAACATACTTTCCTTTTTCGTGAAATAAATTAAAACAACATTTATTATTTACAATCAAATAAATATTTATTATTTACAATCCAAAAAAAAAAAAATATTATTATTTAAATTAAAAAAATTTATTATTATTTAACTTACAACTAAAATTAATAAAACCTGATTATATTCAATTTAAAAAAAAAGAAAAAAAAAAATTTAATTCAAATTAAAAAAAAAAAGAAAAAATAAATAAAATAAAAAATAAATTCATTAAGTATAGGAAAAGTCCAACAGAACTCTAACAGCCAGGGTTAACTTCGTTGTGGTCGTGATTTTCATAGATGGAAATGGAAATTTAAACCAATTCGCTGTTAAAGTTCCACAAGACAAACGTTTATCTCACTAACAAAAGTTTTCCGAAATTTTGTCGAAGTTTTCTCAAAGAAAAACTAAAAACTTTTCATTAATAATGCCAATACCAATAGCAGCCGGGTCAAAAGGATATTCCCTTCTATTCCAGATGTCACCAGTACATGGCCACCAATCAAGTTCAGCTTCTCAGTAGTAAGTCTGGACGAAATCAACAAGACTGCACAACTTTTCGTCATTGTAAAACTTCGAAATACCAATAACTAAGATGAGCCTCGTCTTTTGTTTTTTCAGATTAATTTCTCAAAATCAAGAGGCTGGAAACTTTTCGTTACAGAAAATCCAAGGAAAACCAAGTAACCAAGTTTAGCTTCTTAAAAGAATTGATCGTAGAGTATTCTAAACTAAAAACTTTTCATTACTGGCCAACGAAAGGCAATCAGTAATCAAGTTTAGCTTCTTCTATTTTTAACCCCAACGAATAGACGGTGTTAAGATTAACGATGTTAAAAGTCTACTGATAATTTTTCCTAAACACTCTGCTGCTTTTATACAATTTTTGAAGCAGAGATAAATGTTCGTGGTAATGAGAAACAAAAAGTAGAAGTACCTGCTTGGCAGGAAAACATATTTCCTAAAATAAGGATAAGCAATAAAGATTGTTTTCCTACGAATAGATTGTAAAAATAAAGATTTCTTTAGAATTCCTTTGTTTTTCTAGCAGGTAGAGCTTAACTGAGCTCTTTAGTGTTATAAAATGAATTAATCTAGGCTTGTTTGCTCGGTGAACTCTTGAGAATTGAAAATAAAATACAGAAATATTGTTGAAATATTTTTTTTTTACAATTCGGCAGCTAATATCATAGCATTCCATACGTTCCATAATTCTATGCAGAAGATTTGCAAGAAAATCTTGGGAATGTAGCTAAAGTATGGTGGATAGGGGATGGTCACAATGATCCGAAAAATAGGTCTTAAAGATAATTTGTTTTGTACTCAAAACAAATTTGAAAGCCGTCTAAATGAAGTACTACAAGATCCAGAAACTAACAGTTGTTGGTCTAACATGAGGCCTATCCTACAGCTACACTGGAGGCTATATTAGCTACAAGGCCTTTAAACATTATAGTGGAACTAGAGCTTTGGTAGCAATGGGTAGGATAATGCAACACAAGGCAAATATGAGATTCAATAGGGGACTTCGTAGATAGCTCAGTCCAGTATAATCTGATTTTGGAAAATGCTTTGCAATCTACATCGCTTAAAATCGGTAAGGTAGGAGATATAGGGTTAACCTCTGCTGTGTTTCAGGAAACGGGCAGGATATATTAGCAATAGGTGGTGCCAGAACTGTTTTTTTTAGCGTAAGTGAAGATAGGAAGTGACAAAGAAGAAGGAGATTTAAGTCATGCATCAGATTATTTAGGAATAAACTTGACCTTTTGACTTGTTCCAAATAGGGATAGATTCTGTGATAAAGAAAATAAGTCATCAGAACAGATATTCGGAACCTGTGAAGCATTAACGCATACCAAAAGGAAACACTTGGGTGCATATCAGCTGCTAGCCAGGCGATTGACATTGTTGCAACAGAGCAGAATCTTGACAGTTTTCAATGCAAAAGGCTCAGAAGAGACATGAGGATGCCTTATATATATATATTGAGGGGACAGTAGTACTATTTGTGGATTTTTAATGACTGCCAAATCCTTTAAAATGTTTTGTTTAGACTGTGCGATAGGTTTCTTAAGACAGCCTTAATATTTAGTTAATGATGTTTGTACTTTCACAGGAATTACTTCAAATTTCTGCCGTAAACAACCTTTGTTGTGTGCGGTCTGTCTGAGGATTTATTGTCATTTCTTTGTTTTCATTCATTAATTTTCGTTGTTATTGTTGTAAGTTTTGCCTGTATGTTCCGAAATTATTTGTTTTAATATGACCTTCAAAATTTCTATTTTTATTTAAAGAAGATTGAAATCCTTTTTTTATTTACGATAATATTTTTCTTGGTGTGGATTTTTACTGTTTGAATTACTGTTTTTCTTAGGAAACATACTCTAAATTTGATAAACATACATATTTAAGGACCTCAGCAATCGATAACAACTATTTTATCGTATACTAATACAGTCGACCTTGAAATTTTTTGTTGTTTTGACGAAACAAAACATATGAACAACAGATGTTGATAAGTAAGACATGAACATTGTATTTTAGCAACAATATTTCTATAAACAATAGATGATGTGATGTACATCACTGTATTCCTTCGCATCACTGCATCACTGTATTCCTTCGTTCAGAGAACCATTCGTTCCACTGTGATCATTCTTCAAAGGAAAGGAAAGGAAAGGACGTTGCAATTTACTTTAGTGAGTTTGTTTATAAGAGGAAAATAAGTTTTACCTACGCCTCGAAAAATATTGGTGTATGTCTAGACTTTGTAGTTTATAACGATATTGAAAAATGCCAAATATACAGTCGTATTCTATCTAATTCCAAAACCGTTTTTTAAAAAATGTGCTTCCTCTGGATGATGATCATTTCGAAATATGTTTTACAATAACAGTACTTATACGATTGGTGACTAAGCAATGCTATCTAGCTTAACAGATCTTCTTATATCTTAGACAACAACCGGTTTTAATCAAGTAATACCTGTACACATAAATTGAATCAAAACAGGTAATAAAAATAATTTGCTGAATACAAACCAAAGTATGGATACACACCTTTCGAGAATGTAATAGATCTTCAAAGTTTACCGAATATTTTAATATAATTTAGTTGAGTTTCAAACCATTTATTACCATATAAAAATAGCGATATTCCTGCCCATTCAATTGGTTTCCTCTTATATGATCACGGCGTCATGAAATACTGTATTGATCTGGCAGTTATCTTCACTTTTATAAGGTGGTTGTCTGCGATATTAGAAAAGTTATAAAACCTCACTTCACTAAGATCTTTTTTCCAATGAGAAAACAAGTAAAGAAATTATCAAATGGCCTTAAAAATTAAATGCGTTCTAAGTGGAAACGGTGGATGTGATTGCACTCAGATATTTGCTGTTTGGTCCCAGTCGGCAAGTGAGTTGCTTTTTGCTTGCCGTCAAAAGTCCAGCATCTCAACTTTCTACTGAAATGCCAAGGAATTTGTCTATAATCTGATCTCTGGTCTTCCTACATACATATACAGGAACGGATTGAAAGTAAGAAAGCGGTTGTCAGCCTACGAGGTGTTAGATACACTTAGACCAAGTACGGTCCATTATGATAACATATACATTGTCTAAACCTAGGTTCGATACAGCCGATATAGTCTCTCAGCATAATACTGACCATGTATCCAACAAGTAACGATTAATACCCTGATTAAGCCATTGCTTATTGAGGATAATAAGATTGAAAGATCAAGTAATTTTACTAAATATGATCTCCACAAATTGGGCAAAATTCGATAAAAATTAAGAAAGACGTTTTTCAGATCTAGTTGCCGGGTTAACCAAGTACCAAGGATTCCAAAACACTTTTCGTTACGGTCGGGTAAGCCTTGGGACCCCATATTAGTAAAAAGAAGTGCTCTATATAAATCGATCAAAATTGGATAAAATATGGACCTGGTAGGAGAAATGTACCTAGTGGGCTGCATAGCCATTGTCTCAAGAATCCCAAAACCGATTTCCTTACTGTCGGGCTTTACTTACCACCGGAGCTATAGGTGTCGAAGCTTATTGTTTTCTTTAAATGAAATTATGAACTAAAAAATTTTAATAATTCTCATTGAGTTAATATACCCATATATGTATATATAAAGGCAATAAAATGTCGTATTTTTTTGGAAGTTGCATTTCTTTGGAATATGACTTGCATTTTTTTGGTTGATGACTTGCATTTTTGGTCGATGACTTGCATTATTTTGGTCTCTGACTTGCATATTTTATGTCGATGGTTTGCATTTTTGATATGGTAATGCCCTGCCCGACCATAAAGAAACGTGTTTTGGAAGCCTTCATACTATGACTACTAGCACCATTTCCCCCCACAAGTCCATTAATATACGATTTAGCCCGATTAATATACATGGAGTACTAATGCGATCCATATATCTCTCCGAATTTTGCAGTCGAATTTTGGCATTTTCCTTCTTTTAAGATTTTCAGTGATTACTAAAACGATTTTTCTATTTCAGGTGCCACGAAGATTAAAAATTTACAGTTCGGTTGTACAGTCACAGATCCTTTATAATACTGAAGTCTGTACGATAAGATCACTGTCATTTTGTAAAGACTACGGATAAAGCAAGATGGTATACAGTGGTAATATAATAATTATGCAGAGGAAGCAGAACCTTTAGCTTTTCATTACACCCTACGAATATTCGAAATGCTATGTCTTCAGTGATTGCTGCTTTAACGCCAAGAATGTTCAGGTATGTGTATGATACTTATATACTGTAGTGATCTATCATTTCTCAATGCAGTTCCAATTATCTGCCATTAAGTTATAAAGTAGCATGTTAAACCTTCGATTCCAACCGCCTATAATACCCTTAACTACTGTATTTACTACGCAATCAATAATATATGGAAAGTATGTTGTTGCCATAAAAGAGAGCAATAAAGTTAACAACAACAACCGTATGAATAACTTTATTTTGTAAACGTGATGTCATACACGCAGTGCTCTTTTGCAAAAACAGGGGGGAAAAATTGAAAACTTTTTTAAAACAAAATTAATTAATATTTTCACCAAGTGAAAGAAGGGAACTGGAAAATAAATTGCATGACTAAAGGACGCGGTCAGAATTTCCCATCAGCATACATAGTTAAACAAATAAAGGAAGTAAGAAAGTTTTTTGGGCGAACAAAAACCATATCACACACTACAGGAAAGTGTAATGCCTAGTTATTAAAGGCATGAGAGGTAGGAGGGCATTAGATTACCACAACATATTTTGTCCACTACTGTGGCTGCGAAACTAAGATTATTTTACAGCGGCAGGACAGATAGCTAGGATTTACGATAGGTTTAGGTAGGATAATGGCCGCCCAGACCATCAAAATCATGTCATCCAAAGTATTCTGCATCGGAAGCTATGAATTCTGATTCTAATTAAATTCAAAGTATTTTCACTGAAACTTAAAGATGTTGCAAACCACTGTGTAAAATTTATAGATGCCATAGGGTATAACAAACAAAAGACTTAAGCAACAAGCACCTTCCTGTTCTTTCAACTGTTTAACCGTTTAAAACGGCAGACACACACACGAACACACTTGCAATCTTTTCATAACCAATATGGTTAAAAAGTAATCAATTTTTTGGTTTTTCAATTATTACAACAACAACAACAGCAAAAGTTGTTTTATCTTTAACTGTTGATGCAACAACAACAACAACAACAGCAACAATAACAAAATGTCTTTATATTATAAAAATTTGTCAATAAAAATTAATTGCAATTTTATTGCAACGCACTACCAGCACAGAATATAAAGTACTTTTTTCTCCTTTTGTTGCTATTATTGTTATTGTTGTTTAAAGCTCTGAGGTCTTCTTCGTATTTTTTAAAATTTTTTTTCTTTGCCGCTTGTGTACAATCAACAATAAAACTTTGGGAACAATTGTTATGATTTAACACACAAGGAACCGTTTTAATATTATCGCTGCCTACTAACCAATCAAGATGCTGAGTAAAGTGTACATTGGCAGCAGAAATGTGAAGAAAAAAATTACAAAAACAAATCGAAAAAAGCACCACTGACCCAAATTTCTTAAGCGTGTGGCATAAAATCGTATCATACGTTGCTTTAAATTCAAAATGAAACTGCTGGCTGGCTGTTGCCTACCAAATTAATTCACTTTCCTTTAAGGAATACAGTACCTTCGCACACACACACACACACACTTTGTATACCTATAGGATGCCAGAGAAATAAACAAAAAATAATCTGGTTTAAATTCGTATATTTTTTATAGGCTCGTTTTATAGGGTCATTGATATGCTTACGTTGTGAATATGGTTTCAATGAAACTTAAATTAACAACACGTGCGTCAAAAAAAAAAAAAACAAAAAAGATGTCAGGAAAACAAAAGCAGAGAAAGAATTTACAATAACAATTGAAGAGGATCGAAACAATGGCATTAATGACAACGACAGCACTATTTGGCAGGTTTAAATTTAAAAAGCAAAATAAAAAGCAAAAGAAACAAGAAAAAAGTAAACCGTTTTTGGGAGATTCTTTTAAGGCTTTTCAACAAATCTCGAGTGCATTGCATTTAGTTAAACGTTATTAAGTGATGTCAATGCGAGCTTAATTGTGGAAGGTGTGTTCAAAGGGCTCGTAGTTTTTAGTAGTTAAGCAGACTGTTAAAGGCTCTACAAAAGACTGTTCATTTCTGCAATAATGTTTTTAGAGTACATGTGATCCATTATGAGTTGCTAAAATTGGGCCAAACTATCATGGGAGATTTCTATTCTGCATTGTATACCATCTTGTTTCAATCCGAGATGATTTTTATGCCTTTGACTGCTGCATTTCACGAATTATTTCAATATTTATGGTAGCCTGACTATCACATCGTATTGCTATGTGCCTTGAATTCCATCTTCTATTCAAATTGAATTGAGTATACCTTTCGAAGGCATAAACTTGCGCTTGTTCCTTGAATTGCATCTTCTGTTCAAGTTGAATTGAGCATATCTTTCGATGGCGTAGATTTGCGCTCCTGTCCAAAGATTCCTTTCTTATGGATCTGTATTCTATTGCTGGCTGGCTGGCATTACCTTCTTTATATTCCTTGTACAAAACGAAATATTTTTTCTATAAATTTCTGTTTTCCTTTTGTTTTTTTTTTTGGTCAGTTGCTGTTGCAGCAACAGTATCGATCCAGATTTCAATTTTGCTTCGCTGTTTCGACGTTAAGCATTTCCCAAAGTCATAGAGTCTACTGGTTGTGCTCAGGAGATACTTAGCTCGGCAATTAACCCAGAAAGGAACTTTAATAATATGTAGTTATAACGATCTGGATAGCTTAATGACGAAATGCTTCATTGGTGGATTTGGGAGAGGCTTCCCATGGGACATCGGTATGTTGTCAGCTGCTTAACATCTGTCATGGCGCTTAATGATGCTTAAGCACCCTACTCTAAAGCATTTGTTGTCCTTTCCACACTTAGTGGATAAGATTTTGTGCAAGTTCGTTTCCTAAGTCTTTTGTTTAACAATGTAAATTGGAAATTTCCTTTCAGTTGTTGGCAAAGTAACGCTTTACTTTTAACATTCACATTCCGTGCCCTTTTCAATTAAAGTGTAGGGTGTCGCCTGAGATGCAATCAACAATGCTTCTTATTAATCATCAGGTAAACAATGTTGCCTTCTTCTGTTTGTTGTTGTTGTTTTTAGTACTTTTTTTTCTTAACAAATTTTTATAATTGAGTGCCAAAGTTTTTAAGCCAGAAAGGTATTTTGTTTTAATTTGTTCACATTTATTGTTATGGTTACTGTTGTTGGTGTTGTTGTTGTTTAAATTAATGTTATAATTCACTTTTTCATTTACAAAAACAACAATGCAAGAATCTAGTAAACGAGCCACTGAAACAAAACAGAAAATAAGGCAGAAAGAAGCATTAATTATTTGACTAAAACACGAATGTGTGGCACAAAAAAAACTTAAAACTCAACTCAATGCAAAGAGAGAGAGCTGGCAATGCCTTCTTTATTTTCCTATACAAAACGAAAATATTTTTTCTATAAATTTCTGTTTTTCTGTTTTTTGTCAGTTGCTGTTGCAGCAACAGTATCGATATGATTTATATATTGGGTTGTTACTTTTAAAGGTATATTAAGTCTTGTTTCACATTTAATTTAATGGTGGTGGGAGGGCGGTGGTTGTTATTGTTCATTTACCACACAAAACCCAAAACGAGAGCTTTAGTAACTTTTCAAAAAGTATCCAAAAACAGAAAAAAACAGAAAAAAATTTTGTTTTCATTTTGTTTCCATTTTATTGTTGGAGAAATTTGTTTTGTTTTGTTTTGTTTTTTTTACTGTAGCATGAAATTATGAAAGTTTTGTTTCGTTACCACTTAGTTTTGGGCTGCTTTATAGATGGCCATAAATCATCAGGAATTGGAGTATGTAGTCTTGGTATGCAGGAGTGTAGACACTTTAAAATATTAATTACCAGAGGTTTTAACCTTAAAACAGAGAGTTTTTCCAACAGATCATATAATATTTTTTTTCATTTTTGCTTTGGTTTTTCTAAGGCGTAGGACATGCAATGTAAAGCGTGAAAAAATTCATTTATTTTGCAACAGGAATACGGAATTTTTTTTCTTGTTTTCAAGTTTGTTTCTTAAGTCTTTTGGTTGCCAAAGATTTCAAGCTGAGAAATTATTTGTGGCTGAGAAACAACAATTTTTAGAGTTTGTTGCTTAAGTTTTTTGTGTTTGAATTTGTTATTTCTTCTCAAAAACATTCTGGATTAAAAGAATCAAAAATCGAAACTATACTCGTCTTGGCCCTAACTCAGCTAAAAAGTTTACATTAACTTGATCATTCTTACTAAATAGTATTCGCAACTCATTAGGGAAGCATTTACAGGCAAATCTAGAGTGCATCAAAGGAAAATTCGTTCAGAACAACACCGATAACCTTTCTGCAAGTAGGTTACTTGGCTAGATTGGCTATTTAATATTCACGTTGCTTAATTATCTATACGTACGCATAGTTGTTACTCCCTATTACCCATTGTAGCTGTATAGGAAGGAGTCTTTAGTAGACCTAATTTCAAGGGAAGAAGAACATTATCACTACAAAACAGTTGTCACAGTTACAGACTGGATATCAAATCGGTATGTTGGTCAGATTCAGAGACGGAGCACTGGAATTATGGAATTTCTTAGTGGATATACTACCACTTGTCGTTAGTTAGAGGTCATCAAACTTACCATCTCTCCATGCCCTACATTGACCAAACAATGTAGGCTAGAATACTCAACTTACAGACCAGGCTCTAATTTTGTTAAGTCAAAAACCCAATACATTGCATAAACAAAATCAATCAGCCTTAAGCAATTTTTATTTACAATTCCTTGCTTGGCATTATTAATTTGTTTGTTTGTGTGTAACAAAATTAATTTAAGCTGATCTAAATAAATAGGTTTTCTAACGTAATTCAATACACAAAAACTTTATTCAAATTAATAACCAAAAAAACAAAAAAACTAAAATATTTTCGTATGAATTTTTTGTTTTTTGTTTTCTCTTTTGTTTATTAATAATTTAATTATTAATAATCCCTCCAATTAGAAAATTATTCAATAATTGTTCCTGTCTCCTTCTCTCTCCTTAAAACAATTTTCATGATTAAGGCAAAACGGTATGAAAGAGACAGTGTTAGCAGACCACCTGGCGCGATAACCTACAAATGTCGTTTAGCATGGTGACAGTGAAAACGAAAAAAAATTGTTGACCAAGAGAACTTTATAAAACGAAAATCATTTGAAATTCAATACGAAATGAAACGAAATAAATTTTATTGTTATTTGTGTGTGTGTGTATGTGTGTGTTTTTATGACTGAGGCCTGTATAAACAATTGTCATGACAAAATAGCTGAAACTTATTACATAAAAAATTGTAGGAAAATATTAAGCAAATGGGACTACGAACAGCGTTTGTGAAATACAATTGAAGCGGAAAACAAACCACGGAATTAAAAATGTTTTCCGTTTGATAGTTACAGTCACAGTCTAATAGATGCTCAATCCATCAGGTCTATTGTAGGGATGGCAATGTGGATTAACCTGACACTATCACCCACTTTCTTTGATATTGTCTAGACATTTTAGATGACCTAGTGTCTGTAGACATTGCTCTATTGGTTCATCAATCGTTTTTTTTATTTTATGGGTGTATTCTACCAAAGCTAGTCGCAGTGGGAGAAATATATCTCGTTTATAGTACCGAGCAAAAACTCGGTTTCATTGTGATGAAGCAGTGCCAACTCTATTGAGCTGTCGTCACTATAAAAGGGCTTATGGAGTTCTACAAAGATAGTAAAATCCCTAGATTTCTCTAGATTTTCTCATCGAACTTGTATTCGTTATGACTGTCTGGAATATTACAAAAATACAACCCACAGATGACTAGTATGGTGAGAATTTCTTTGTAGGATAACTTACTTGAATCTGATATGGTGGTTGCAAAGGTTTGCATGCAAAATTACTAGTGGCGGCCTGCGCAATGCACCTAACTTGACTCTGGAGATAATTTTATAACTTCTTCCGCTTAAACTCTGTTGTATGGGCTTGGGGCGGATAAGAATAGTAGTATCTCTGGGTCAGTGGATAGCAGCATGGGTCAAATACTCGCCACGCAAGTATCCTGAAAGGATTTGGAACAATCAGAAGCAGTGATCTTCACTGATGGTTTCAAAATCTATGAGAATACCTCAGTCTACAAGGTTGCCGAATCACTGACGGAAGTAATGCCATTAAAGATATATTAAGGACATGAATATGCCTAGGCGAGATATTACCATACTTTCCGATAGACAGATGGAATTCAAAGCTCCATAATGGTGTATATTTGCCACCTACCTGCCATGCTGTTAAACGCTTTCATTCTGTTCCTCTCTATAATTCTTCCACAATCAAGTGCACATTTTACTTCATTGGGATGAGTAAGAAGATGATAAAATGAAATTTAAAAAGTAGAAATTGTTTTCATTCTTTTTTTTTGTTTTTATATACGACTTAAGATTTTATTTTATACATTGTTGTTATTGTTGTTGTTTTTGTTGTGCTACTCCATCATTTCTTCCTTACGTTTTTTTTTTTTTTGCCACATTTACAAACAATGAAATTCAATGCAATTTCATTTAAAATTCAATTGAATTTTAAGTAGTCAATTGCATACAAACAACCATACAATGATTTATACAATTACACACACACACTCGCACACACAGGCTGACGTATTACGTTGAGGCAGACATATCGAGAGACAAATAAATAAAACTTATGGATTTAGCTTTTGTTTTTGTTTTTTTGTTAAATGAAATGAAATGAAATAAATAATAGAAAAATTGTTTAACAAAAATCGAAAATCGAAAATCGAAAAGGAAAAAAGAAACAAAAATAACGCAATTCGATTGATGCAATTTTATTTCGATTTGGCCAAGACTGTGTGTGTGTGAGTGTGTGTAAGCCTTAATAAATAAGGCAGGTTATAAATGATTGTGTTTTTTTTTTCTTTTTTGAAAGCAATAAAATTAAGAGCATGTGCTTTAGAATGGCAATTTATTGTGAAACAAAATAAAATTCAATTTCTTGTCGGGTGTATAACTTAAAAATGTGATCGATTTTTGTTAAATTTTTGAGAGATTATTTAGAGAAATTTGCGGTAGAATATATCATCAATTTTATAGGATCCTGCGATCAAATAAATACGTTTGATTAATGTTTTCATTATAACATCAGAGTCTCCAGCGTCGCTCCAGGAGAGATTATCATTGCATCTTTTAGGCCAACATATATTTGTCTCTGTATCTTGTTCTTGAATTAAGCTATTTTCAGATTCGTTCTGCTTGCCCAAATTCTTAAGTCACTACTGGACTTCTGATCATGGTATACATCCAGTTTATATTGTCTGGGTTGTATCCTCAGGCCTTATGGCATGTGTGGTCTTTCCTGAGATGCTGTCTATATTAGCTTTCCATGTTAATTTACATGGAAGTCGCCGTAGTCTAGTAGTTAGTTTGTTGGTTTATTGGACGTGAGGTCTCGGTTCAAATCCCAGGTTAAATATCAAAAACGAAACTATAAAAAATATTTCTTTAATGACTTCCTCTCAGCAGATTTCTGGCAAAAAAAACTTTGACAGTAAAATGAAATTGCCATGAAAAGTTTCTCAGAAAAAGATCTGGCATTTGGAGTCGACTTTAAACTGTAGTACCACCGATCATGTATAAACATTAACACACACAATATAAGTTGTGTGAGTAATTAGGTCGTAATCCTGACTGGAAGGTTATCATGACCAATTATGAATGCACATACATAATTGGCCATTACAGTCGCCGTAGTCTAGTATGTATGTATGTATGTAGGTCAATTTACAACACAGTGTTATTTTTAGATTCTTTTACCATACTTTTCTGTGATATTTTCTTATACAGGAGTTGAATTTTAAAAAGTTTTCCATCGTTTTCCATGCCATCGTGATCTTGAACGGGCCATACACCAATGACCTACAATCTCAATACCTCTCTAAATGATGTTGCAAAGAGTCTTTTCAAATTATGTTCTTGTCCTTAGGGCTATCTTATTTGCGTAGACTTGACAGTCAGTTAGATTTTTAGTAGTTAATTCACAACCAGGCTGAACATTAGAGGTTAAAGAACACAACCATGTGGCATACCCTCATTGATGTGATCCTTGGTTGTTGTCCTGTACGACAACCTATTAAAGAACGTAGTATTCCGAAAGGAAATGCATTTGTTGTAGCAAATTTGTTTCCTTATTTCATTCACTTTGTTCGTTAGAACAACATTTCTCGCAAAATCCTACAAGTAAAGTAAAGTTTTAGTTTCTTTTGTTTTTTAATTGTATTTCCCATTATATTTTGCAATTATAATTCCTTTTATTAAATTAATTCTCTCAATGAAATCTAATTGATTTAGTAAATTACTCTCAAAACAACTTAAGCACATCAGCAGTAAATTAAAAATTAAATGAAATCATGAAATGAAATCATTTACGTTTTTTTTTCGAATAACGTTTGTGATTGACACAATGAGAGCATTGGTTGGCATATATTCATTGATTGCAGACACAAACATTTGCAATTAAATTAAAAAAAAAACTTAATCTCCTGTTCTTTCTAATTTCATTTGAAATCAATGAGAGAAAGAGAATATGATTGTTATTGTTATTGTTATTGGTATTGGTATTGATGAATATGATGAATTTAAATGAAATTTATTGGATAGCAAATTATGATTGCATTAATCTAATTATCAATGTCAAAAGCAATTGCTTTAAATGATGATGATAACTTGTCAGTTTAAACTGTTAAAACAAAAGACTTAAGACACAAACATGCAAGCAAACAAGCAAATCAAAATGTTTCTTTTTTTTTTTCTTCTGATTTCTTTCTCATGTCTTTGAGAATTATCTCTTGTTGATATGAAAGAGATCTTGTATATTTAATCGATTTAAGAAAAAAAAAATAAAAAAAAAACTGAAATAAAAATTTGATATTGATCTACAAATAATACCAGTTTCCTTTGAATTGATTTCGTATTTTAAATTGAAAGTTAAAGATTTTCCAACTGATGGTGCATATATACACACACACACACATGAGTATGTTTGTGTGTGTGTGTGAAATGACTATGATTTAATCTTTTAATCTTGTTGTTTAAATGCTATATTGAATGGCTGGTTCTTCTGTTCATTTTTTTCGTATTGCAAATCTAGACAATATTTGTTTTGGAAATGGAGTTGCTGTTGTACAGCCTAGCTCTTGTTTAAAGTCATGCTGTTTTAAGATGCACTTTAAATACAACACAGTTTATAGCAACGAGACGACGACGACAAACACGCCCCCTGAGACCATTAAAATGGTAAAGAAAAGCACAACAAAACTATATACATGCACCTTGCATTTGCCAACACCATTTGGAAAATTTCTAATACCAATACCAGGCTTACATTTAAAATTCATTTTTCATAAAAACAATTAGCAGAGCTCATGCTTGTTTCTCGCAGACAATCAATATATGTGTGTGTGTAAGTGGCTTTCAATACAGCCAATATTTTCTATATATTTTCCGATATCTTTTTTGTTTTTGTTTTTGTGTTTTTTTTTTCTTATCGATATTTATGCTGGTTATATATTGCTGCCAGCAGCAAATCAAAACCACAACCACCATAACATGTTGTTTTGTGTCTGTTCGCCAAGATGTTTAACAAATGATAGACTTTAGCAATCATTTTATTGGTGTCGCTGATAAACATCTTCGCATACATAATATAACAAATCAAATTGTATTGTACAATGTATTAGAGCAGATGAACAATATTATTTCAGAAAAAAAAGATATGAAAACATCATACAACAGAAACTAAAACAAACAAAAAAAAAAAATCATTTGAAAAAGAAAAATAAAAAACAAATATTATAACAAATCATGTTGTTGCTTTAAGTTTTTGTCCACATTATTGAGTAGACATCTGAATGGATGCTGTGCAGCAAATCATTTCAAAGTTACATTAGTTTCTATGGCATTTTGTATAAAAAAAAAATCAAACTTTATCAGCATAATTTTAGAAAAAGAACTCAACTTTTCAATATCGTTTATACATACATATTTAAGAAAGTTTGCTTCTTAAGTCTTTTGTATTCTAACAAGTAATTTATCAACTACTTCAACTTGTTTGCGTTCCTCATAACATTGTTTTTCATCGATTGGTTTGGATCCCGAGAATCTTACATTTTTAGGCATTGCTCCTCTCTTAAAAACGTGAGATGTTCCACCTCACAGAACTCTTTTGTATTCATTTTCTAGAACTACAGGGCTAAGATTGGTGGTCGAAACCCGAGATATAGTCACAAATTTAGAAAACAAATCGTGTCCTATATAAATCGGTCAAAATTGGTTAAATAATGGACCTAGTAGGTGAAATGACCTAGTCGGCTTTTTAGCTATTGGATAAAGGATACAAAATTAGTTTTCATGGCGGTCGGGTAACCTTTGCAATCCGAGATATAGCCGCAAATTAGTAAAAAACAGTGTTCTATATAAATCGGTCAAAATAGGATAAAATGTGGACCTAGTGGGTGAAATGGACCTAGTCGGCTGCATAACTATTGTCTCAAGGATTTCAAAACTGTTTCTATTATGGTTGTGCGATATTTAGAACTGGAGATATACATAGGGAGTAGGAACTTAGTGTTTATCCCGAATGAAATTGTGAAAAACTTTAATAATTCTCAAAGAGTTAATGTGCACATATATGTATATATAAAGGCAATAAAATCTCGCATTTTTTGCAAGTTGATTTTTTTTGGAAGATGATTTGCATTTTTTTTATTAGATAACTTGTGTTTCTTGGGTCGATGACTTGCATTTTTCTGATTTATAATGACTTGCATTTTATTCGGACGATGACTTGCATTTTTTATGTCGATGACTTAAAGTTTTTATGAAATATTTTAGCGGAACGGTACGAAAGAGATGCGGTTGTACAGCAGGTTTAGCGCACGGGGCAAAGAGGTGCTGTTTTGGCAGCACCGTGGAAGATGCTAGAGGGTAGCAAAGTGGCGCATAGAAAGGAGAAAAGGAGCGAGGCGCAGCTTGGGCAAAGAAATAGGCACAGATGACGTGTGGATGAAAAAGTGTAAGCTGAGAAAATTTCAGGTTTGGGCAGAACAGTGGGATAAACAAAAGCAAAGCCAAAGGACAAGGGGCGATTGTGCTGGGAATGTGCGAAGGCGGCAGGGGAGGAGAGGAAATAAAGAAGAGGTGGGCCAATGCTGGTTGCGAAAATACGAGGTACTCGAGCGGAGCGGCACCAAGGAGACGCGGGCATACAGCAAGTTCAGGGAGGCTTTCGAAAAGCGTCTTCAAGGATATGTTAAGTCGGTTCGAAATCCAATAATCGGGTTGATAAGACTAATTAAGTAAGTAAGCATATCCTTTGAACAATGGTGATTTGTCAGTCGTGATGTGAACCCGCTGATTTGATTCGTGCTGTGGCCATTGATTATTGTCTTGTCTTTTAAAGTCATTTGTATGTGGACTATTTACCAATTAAAGTTTCTTACCAAGCTTAACTGTTTCCGATAAATATTAATATTTTCTTTCTTCAAATTTGTGCTTTAATTTTAAAATCAATAATTTAAGATTTTTTTCTTTTGAAAAAATCGTTTAACATTGTAATGAAAACTATGAAAAGAAGAATTGTTCATGAAATAAAACATGGCCTTTTGAAAACTGTGTCCATAAAAGTCTTTATTTTGACAACACTACATCATCATTTCATTATTGGACTTCTTTTCATACATTTTGCTCTTAAGTTCATACGAAACAGTATAAGGCCACTTTGTGAATTGTGAAAACCAAAATAAAAATAAAAACAAAAACAAAAACTAAAACGAAAACAATACAAAAGCTTTTCATAACTTGAGTTGACTTGAGCTGACTTGACTGTTTGTAAGAAGAAAATGTCAAATGAGTGACTTGGCTAACTAAAGTTTAACTGAAAAGTACGTACTAAATATTGACAGATGTACTATGAAAAGGAAAAAATAAAATAAAATAAAATGAAATAAAATAAAGTGAATGAAAATGAATAACAAAAAAGTAAAAAAAAAATATGAGTTATAGACAGTAGAAGGATGAAATATATGAATTTTTATATTTGAAAATAAATAATCTATGACATGTGACAACATTGAGACTTGAATATGATGTATAACCCATAAGCTCTTAAGTTCAAAAAATATGGTTGTTTTGCAGCAAAAGACGTAGTGATATGGCTTGTTGTGTTTTTTGCTTCTTAAATTAAATTAAACATTTTGTTTTATAGCAAAATACATATTTTTTATTTCCATGCCAAACGTTTTTAATTAAAAAAAACTCAACATAAAAATCCTTTAAAAAAATATTTTTTATTTCAATTTTTTTAATTTTATTTTGTTTTCTTTTTTTTTTTGTTTTAATTATTATAAATATATATAGACTCTTATATTGATAATACAATAAATAATTATTAAAAATAATAATAAATTTATAAAACATAAAAAACAAACACAATTTTTCTTTACAGTTTCTTTTCACATTTCTGTTTATAAATTATTTATAAATTAAATATTAAAAATTAAAAATAAAACAACAAAAAAATTTAAACAAATAAAAAAAACAAATAAAAAAAATATTTACTTATTATGGCTAAATTATGCAATTTAAACTAATGGTCTGCAATATAGTAATTTAACTAAACATTTTCAAGAATTTTAATATTTATTCAAGGAAAAATCTCATTAAAATCAACTGAAAAAAAATATGGAGAAATAGAAAAAAGTACCAAAACTTTATAAAAAGTACTTTATAGAGTACCTATAGATTTGTCTTTTTGTTTTTAAAGCATATAAATTCGACTTTTTTTTGATATCGCTAATAAATAAAAAGTTTGTTTCTTAAGTCTTTTGTTTTTATTTTTATTTTACAGGTTTCCGGCGTAAGGTAGTGTTTTCCAGAAGGAGCTTATGAACGTTGTTAAAGCCATGGAACTAGTCTGAAAATTTTTACGGAAGATCAAATTATTTAAGGTACTTTTTTCTGGTACTTTTTTAAAATTTTTACCATTTTTAGCATTTAATTTTTAAATTTTTTTTTCAATTTTTTTTTTGTTTAATTTTCTAATTTTGTACATAATCTGTTGAATGTGGCACCATTTTTTTGTGTTTTTTGTTTAACGTTTTGTTTTGTTTTTCTTTAAGCTTTTGATTGTTTGTTCTTTAGTGGCCAGTAGTTTAATTTTTTTTTTTTTTTTGGTAACCAATTGTTTAAACAATTTAATCAGCTTATGGCACAAATGGGAATTCCCAGGTGTCATACAATGTGTCTGATATATACAATACAAAATATTTTTCATTTTTTGTTGTAATAAATGTTAAAATTGATATAAAAAATTAATAACAAAATACAATTAAAATTAGGCTACAATAATTACTATTTAAAAAAACAAAAAACAAAAAAAAATTAAAAAGAAAATAAATAGTTTCACTAAAAAAAACATAAGAAATTGATAATTGAAAAGAATTTCAACTAGCATCAGAAAACACTGGGTTTTGTTTCATCAGAAAAATACTGAGAGACTTTCTAATAAATTTAGAGTATTTGGATCAAAAAATAAAATAAAAATAAAAATAAAAAGAAAATTCTTCTTCTCCTTTCACCCCGTTAACGTTTGTGTGGTCCTTACCAAAGTCAAATCCAAAGGAGTAGTTTTTGTTACCACATTTATCCCATCATCATTGTTGGGGTTCTCCATTAATTCGGGTGTTAAATTTTTCGGCGGTGTTTCTGGCGTCTGACTATGCCGGCTCTTCAAAGACAAATCTATGGGCTCCTCTTGTAGACTCTCCTCTGGTTTTACTAGACTTTCGTTGCTATTCTTTAGAGCGGCAGGTAACATAAATGTATTGGGCGTACCAGCTAAAACATTAGCAGCTGGTGGCGGCAATTGATTGAAATGAAACGGTACAAAAGGACTTAAAGGTTCGGAATGACTACGAAATATTTGTAAAAATTGTTGGCGTCTACGTTCTCTTTCATCGGAATCTTCATCGGTCTGGCCCTCATTCAGCGATTGATGTGCTGAACTGCAATTGCGTTCATTTTTCAGGCTCAACATGTTGGCTGGCTGGTGCTGGTGGTGTTGATGGTGTTGATGGTGATGGTGATTATGCTGGCGTATACTATTATTACTGGTACAATCATCGGTGGGATCTCCAGCCGATGAAGCTCCCGAATCACTGGGCGTATCACTTAGGCGGGATTCAGCGGTTTTCGGTGTATTGCTATTATCTCTGCCATTGAAATATTTTGCGGGATTAAGAAAATTCGTTAAACCACTATTGGGTGTCCCCGCCGCAGCCGCCGCCGCCGCTGCTGCATTACTAGCGGGCAATGCCAGTGCAGCCTGTTGACCTATGGCGGATTTAATGCAAGGATTGGTTTTATCCTGATACGTTTGTCTCGCATGTATTTGATGCAGTCTAGCTAACTGCTCCAGATTGTTGGCATTTGTGCTGGTATTCTGTGTCGCACTACCTCCATTTGTTTGCTGCTCTTGCAACAGACAATGGATTTTAAACCAATTCGAACGTCTGCCATAGCGTGAACCACTTTTCGACATGCCCACCAGCAAACATTTGCGCAGACGACATGCCTTACAGGCAGTACGATTCTTTTTGTTGATCACACATTCGCCGTTGTTCTTGCAACCAGCTATGGCGGAGATATTGTTATAAGTGCGGCCGAAAAAGGACTAAAAATAGACAAAAAAAAAGGAGGCAAATTTGAGATAATGTCTACGACACACGTATTATTGAGGAAATGGTTGTTTCAAAATCTTTATATTTTTCTGTATAAACCTTGTATAAGTAGTCCACCTAAGATGGCAATTTATTACTACAATTTTACTGCCATTGTTCACCTAAAAAAACATGTTAAATGTTCTACTTTTCTTTCAAAATAAAATCCTTTTAAATTTAGATTTCAAAGAAAACTTTTACTTTAATTACAATTTAAGTATAATGTATGTACGTCTGTATGTGTACGTGTAACTAACAAAAGCCCCAGCGATTTGCCAAAGAATAATTATACACAAGCACTTAAGGAAACCATGAAATATAGAGCAGAGCACAGCATAGAGTATAGAGTACAGAGTAACAGCACAGCACAGCACAGCATCTTTCATCAAAAAACATTAATTATTTCGCACTTAAAAAGCCAAAAATTACTATTTAAAAGGCTTTTGGGGCTTTTAACAAAACATTTTTATTACACTTTGCCTATAATTTTGTTATAATTACAGGCGAGACAAAGCTATCTACTATGAAAGCTTGTATGAAAGAGCTGAGAAAAAAAAAACAACAACACAAAAGCAAATCATAAAATATATTTCTATAGCCAGAGAAGAAGGTTGTTTTTGTTTTTTGTGGAGAAAAAAAAAACAAAAAAGTTAAAACTGTTTTTTAAAAGCCATTTAATAGGCTGTTTAGTTAAATTGTAATTACAAATAATTACACTGAAGCTCAAAAGCAATAAGCAGTTTGATAAGCCAAACACTTACTTACTTGCCTGTCTATTGCACAGGTTTTTTTTTAAACGTTTTGTTTTCGTTTTTCGTTTTCGTTTTCGCTTTTGTTTAACAAAGCAAGTGTTAAAATTAACATAAATTTACATTAAATTTACAATTTTTACAATTTTTTTTTTGTTAAAAATTAATTAAATTTAATTATTTTTCATTTTCATTTGTGTTCGTTCAATACTAATAATATATAGAATGTATGGATGGATGGATAGAACTGGTATAAAATCAACAAATACAAATAACAACAATAATAACATCAGCAGCAGCAGCCAAAGCATCGCAAGCATCATCATTAATATTATCATCAGCGTATAGCTACAGCTACAGCTACAGCTACAGATCCAGCTTCAGCTCCAGCTGCTGTTTAATTTAATGAGTGTTTTATTCTTTGTACTGCTGAACATCATTTAGACACACTCATGCTCATGCTCATGCTCATCCTCATCAAAAAACTATTTTTTTCATTATCTTAAATTAACTACGTGGGACGAGAGACAGAGAGAGAGAGACAGAGAGCGAGAGACCGGGGTAAGTTTTACTTTAAAAGTCATTCTTTCTAACATTTTATCGTTATTTAAGCATTTAAAATTGTTGTTGTTTTTACTATAAAACTAAACTTATATTTTTATTTGCAATAATTTTTGCATAACAATGACAGCATTGCGCTTAAAGCTTTACATACATCCATACATCTTCAAATGCAAAGCCGTTCTTTACAAATAATAATGTAATAATGACTCTTAAATGACCTTGACTTTTTTTTTGTTTTTTTTTTGTTGTTTTCATATATTTTCTTAAGACTTGTTTCAGCTAGTTTAGCTGCTTTACATCTCTTTCATTATTTCGAAAATGTTCTCGAGTTTATTAAGATTTCTAATTTGTTAAGGTAGTCTTACGTGCAGTTTTTAGTTAAAGAGATTCTTAAACTCAAGTGCATATCGTAGACTAAATTCATTTTTATTTCAGAATAATTTTTAGGCAAAGAAACTAAGCAAAACAATAAAAGACTTAAGCAAAAAACTTTTACAAGAATTCTGATACCGTATATCATGCAAGTAATTGCTCTCAGTCTCCTTAGTATAGTAGGTAGTGAGGTGACTTAAAGTCCAGCTTAAACATCTCGAACAAAAGCGAATTAGGAAAATATATTTCTGAAGTGGCCGTAGTCTAGTAGGTAGAGTGTTGGCTTATCAGACATAAGGCCACGCCTTCAAACCCCAGGTCTGGCATTTAAACGAAGATATCAAAAATATTTCTTCGGCAATTTCCTCTCAGCAGATATCTGACAAAAACTCTGTTTGGAAACAAAATTGCCACGAAAAGTTTCTCAAACAAAATCTGTCGTTTGGAATCGACTTTAAACTGTAGGTCCCGCAACTCATCTATAAAATTAACATACACAACATAAGCGGTTTGAGAAGCTAAGTCGTAATCCTGACTGAAGGGATTGTAATGAGGTTGTATGTACTTCTGCGGCGACTTCTTTGCAGCTGTCTTCTGGCAAAAGCTCTGAATAGAGTTTGAAAAGTTTCTGAAATTGATCGTTTGGAGACGGAATTGTGAAAAATTTTAATAATTTAAACTTTAGACTGTAGGTCCACACAGAACATAAGTGGTGTGAGAAGCTAGGTGTATAATCCTGACTGGTTGTAATGACCAATTATGCGTGAATTCCTCAGCAGTCTTTTGGCAAAATCTCTGAACACCCTCAGAGTTTGAAAAATTTCTGAAATCGGTAGTTTGGAGACAACTTTAAACTGTAGATCCAGGCACTCTTGGATAAAATTAATGTCGTAACCGTGATTGAAGGGTTGTAATGTTCAATTATGTATGCTGTATCTCTCGCTCGTCTTTTGAAGCCAATACCCTGCTCTAAGGTGAAGCTTATTTTAGTGACATCGTTTTGCAATCAATCGAAACAGAAACGAATGCTAGTCATATGGGCTGGGCCATACAGCCGGTAGGGTGGTATCCTGTCACTCATGGATAAAATTATTGTCGTAATTGAAGGCCAGTAACGATAAACTATGTGTGTATGTATTTCAAAAACAATCGCTCGCTTTTAAAGCCTATAACTTGCTCTGACGTTAAGCGTATTTCGGTGAGAGCGTCTTTTTACCTATAGAAACAGATACAAATGATAGTCAGAAGGGACAATGGCTGAGCTATACAGCTATACATTTGCTGTTTTACAAACAGCTTTTTATGCAAAATTACGGCCTTGTGTCAGAGCGTTTTTCGGCCAATGTTCGCCGCGTCCGGTTTTTAAGATATTCTACCACTATAAACAGTTTGGGAATAACTGGTTTCTATTTTGTTTTTAATGCATTTTCTCTAAGCATATCTAAAGTATTTATTTGTTATTCTCTACTGAAATATTTTGTTTTTATTTCTGTATTCTGTACGACTGTTAGTTACAGTAGTCAGTTACGAATTTAATTTAATGTTTGCCATTTGATTTTATAGCAGCATTAAATAATGTTTAAATCTTTAAATTTAATGTAATAGTTGTTGTTGTTGTTTCAGTTTGAAACATAAACACAAATGAATCAGAGTTTGAAAACGATTTTTAGATTCTTAGTTGATTTTTTTTTTATTTTTCTAATGGCGGTAATTAAAGGTAAAGCTTTTTTATTTTTTTTGAAATATTTTTATAAACAAAACTGAACGAAAATAATAAAAATTGTCTTCATTTTAGTTCTGCTTCACACGTGTTGATAAATTAATGGAAACGGTGTAATTAATTATCTGTTTTTGTTTCTAGGGAAATACACTGTAACCTTGCATTAAAGGAAAAATTAAAATGGAAATTGAAAAAAAAGAAAAAATATTTTTGTAATGAGTTTGTAGGTGATCTAGAGTAGAAATTTTATTTTTAAGTTGTAGGAAGTTTTGCTGGGATTTTTCGAAAGCTAAATAGTTGTTTACAGTACTATCGATTGGACCATCCAAGCATATCAAAGATTTGAGGCAATTTTAAACGGGAGTATCTTAAAGATCCCAAAAGGACTTCGATTACACTGAAATAAGCAAACGTTAAACGTGATAGAATAGATTCCTGGGCCAGTAACTAGGTGGTATTTGGTACTACTGTACCAAAGGAGCCATGTGCCAACGAAAGTGTTCTCTTCTCTATTGCTGAATCGACTAGGGAAGAGGTTTGATTAGATGGTAAGCCAGAATTTGTGCTGAAGGACGCCTTGCCTAGTTTTCTAAGAACTCGAGCTGAAATATTCAAAAGAGGAAGGATACCGTATTACAATTGGTAGTGTAAAAAACACCGTAATTGATATTACATGATGCCGTTAGGAGTAATCTGAGAGGCCAGTACGATGATTAGAATCCAATATGTAGAGTAGCCGGATTTTATGTGAACCAATGCTTTATTATTTCATTTTGTAAGTTTCTATTTGATATGCTTCAGATAAAGTTTTAAAGTTTTAATAATTTCTTCATATTTTCGTTATAAAAAAAGAACAGAAACAAAAACAAATCATTAACAAATCTAGTTCACACCATCACCTGTGTTGTATTTTATTTTTTTACAAATAAAAGAAATCATATTTCTTTTCTTTTTTCAAATTAATTATAATTTAAGCTTAAAACCTGAAGATTTTCTATTTGAACTTGTTTTGGATTTGTCTTAATAGCTCTAAAGCTGTTAAAATATGAATGCCTGTAGGCTATAAGCAGAGAATTGAAAACAAATTATAGCTGCCGGTCATCCAAAATCAATACACAAGACATAAGGGTAAATTTATGCAGCAACTCCAACAATGCAGCAATCCATCAAATAAATACAACAACATTAATAAACGATTTAAGCTTCAATTACAAATTAAGCGTAACTAATTTATAATTCTCTAGAAATTAATATGAAGTAAATCGATTTTTTTCTTTTGAAAGGCTATCACACTTTAAACTCTTCGCGTTAAACTAATTCTTTTGAATCTAAAAAAACAGAGCTTTTTTTTAAATATGCCAACTCATAGCTAAACTTTGTATATGGCCTCTATCTTTGGAATCAACTCCCCTTGCAAAAAAGAAGAGAGAGAGAACAAAAAACCCAGCCTTCCTAGACACCCATATAATTATAGTGCTGAGCGAAGAAGAAAAGGGAATTTCTATTACAGGCCAGCCACATGGTTGGCTTAATTTTCAATTATTTCCTTTGATGTACCAACTCTGCTACACTAACTTTATTTTCCCATCAGAAAAAATCGCCTTTTTTTTGTATTTTGCTCTGACACCATTTCATTTCATTTCATTTGATTTCATTTCAATACTTAGGTTTTTGTGCCCAATCATCTAATACGCATGTAATTTTATATTGATTGACTGCAGTTTCTCTACACTTTTTTTCCCTATTTTTTCTTTCTTTGCCTTACTTGGTACTCTTTTTTTTTCGACTTTTGCCGTTTTGCCTGTCTAAATCCCATGGTTTTAAATAAAGCCTCATATTCATTGAAGACAACATTATGATGGACAGACTTAATATTCATTGTTATTATTTATTATTGAATCAATACATTGGGTATCATTGAATTTTGTGTAGATTTTTTCCCATCGTTTGATAAGTTATAATTTAATTTGGACGGAAAAAAAAAATTTCAACAATTTTTGCTTGCTCTGCAGGGCAGGTTAATTAAAAAGTGATTTACTTTGTGGCAATTTTTTCAAATTTTATTTTTTTTTTTTGGATAAATAAAATTATTGTGATTAAACTATTTATTGTTCATATAAAATACGGGTGGATTAAGATACTTTTAATATCATTGATCTGATACATAATCTTCTAATTGGAGTTTCCACTGTCATGTGGAACCTTTTCTTTAATTTATTGCCCTCAGGGCATAAACTTCAGCTAGGTAGATACATACGCAACATAATTGGTCATTACAACCCTTCAGTTAGGATTATGGACTAGCTGCTCCCACAGAAGTCTGGACATACAGTTTAAAGTCCAATCCGAATGACAGATTTTTGAGAAAATTTTTCATGGCGATTTTAGTTTTATTTTACTGTCACAGAGTTTTTGCCAGAGATCTGCTGAGAGGAGGTCGCCGAAGAAATATTTTTTCATATTTCGTTTAATTTAATTTAATTTGGATGTACGACTTGCGGTTTGAACCGTGATCTTACGCCTAATAAACCATCACACTACCTATTAGACTATGTCGAATTAAGCTTGAGAGATACTCAAGGGTTTTTCCATAGTTTCGAAATATTTCATTTTGGAACCAAATATTCCTGTTACTGTACCACAATATGTTTTTTGGATCCATCTGTATACCACAAACTAGCCCCCTTTTTTTTTAAAGAATTTGCAGCTTTCCTTGCTGTAAAGCACTTTTCAATGCCAAAGTCTACTGCTTCTATCCAGAGGCCAGTTAAGGAGACAGCTGTTAACCAATTTTCGATATTCCCTAATGAATTTCATATATGAGACTTGTCTCCCATGAACCTAAGCCATAGTTCAGAAAGCTTTTAACTTCACTATCACTATCACAGTGGACTTAAATCTAACACTGACACGTCAATGTCGCCAAAAGTGTCTGTATTTCTGGTATTCTATTTGCAAAAAATTAATTCCAGAGTTTGAAATTAAAATCATTCTTCTTTAATAAAAATTAAATTAAAAATATAAACAAATACTCACCTTACAGCCCTCACAGGTGAAGGCGCCAAAATGAAAACCAGCCGCTGGTTCGCCGCAGACTTTGCACAGCTGGTTCATCTGAAATGATAAGGAAAAAAGATATCGTATTACCAGATGTATGCACAAGATTTTCTTTTTATTACATAATTACAGTTTAATATGGAAGAGAATTGAAAGAAAGAAATCTAATTTTGAAAAAAAAAAGTTTGTTGCTTAAGTCTTTTGTTTTCACACAAACTAATGTTACTTAAAAATTTCAATATTTTTTTAAGGATTTTTCTTTTTAAATTAAATTTTAATAATTTTTCTTTATTTAACCTGTTAAATAATTTCATATGCTTTACGGTTGGCTTTGCTATGGTTTTTCTTTCGTTTAATAAAAATTTCTACACAATATTTTTCGCATAATTAAACCTATAAACTGAAATGTTTTGCCATAAACTTTCCAATGGGGCGGGGGAAAAAAATCGAAGAAGAAGAAAAATAAGAAACAAATAACAATTAAAACTTGTGTAAAATCGGTGGCGTCAGTTACCGCATATATGGTGTACCATTAAAAAGAAAATCTTTTTTTTTTTTTCAAAAGAAATACACCACAGGTAGACAAGTCACTCAATTCAATCAATAGATAGGCAAGGCAAGACTCTGTTTTTACGCATATTTTCCGCTTATTTAACCAAACTGCAATTAAAATGAAAACCAATATTAGAAAAACACATGTAACCGTAGATTTAATTTTCTTTTGAATGCAGAATTCTTTCTCTCTCTCTCTCTCCATCTTGTACCTGCATTTCTAAACACAACTTTATACCATAGAAACCGTTAAATAAACGGTAGAATCAGCAGAACCTGCAGGTCTTAAAGAATTTGTCAATAACTTATGGTGGCACCCAAAGTTTATGACTTTTGGAGGAGGGGGGAGACCTACACACACTTCTACACATTGCACAGCAAGTGACTTACCAGCGACAGTATGGTAATGTTGTAATGAGGCAAAATATTATTGCAAACGTCGCCGACATAAATATTTCCCAAAAGAGAAAACAATAAACATAACATTTGTA
>QOCX01000550.1:114402-129211 GCA_005959815.1 Sarcophaga bullata
AGAAAAAAAAAACAATAAAAGGAAAACGTAGGAAAATTTGAAATTATTTTCTTTTTCCATTTTATGGATGGCATTTAACAATGAACAAGCAAATCTTCAGACTGAAGTCTGACTGTTGCGTTGTGGTGCGTTGTGGATTTAAATTTAATAGGTTTTCTGTACCATAAAACAATTTTTTTTAAACATTTTCTACAAATGGTTACTGCTGCAACGGCTGCTGTTCGGTAAGTTGATTTCAATTTACAGTGTGAATAATGTGTAGTGTGTGGGTCAAATGTTTTCAAAACAAATAAGGCTGGCATGGCCAGACGCTAACAAAAAGGGCCTAAAGATTATGGCCTCTGTGTGTGTTTGAGATAAAAACGAAAACTAAACAAAATAAAAATGTGTCTTAAAGCAAATGTAGTTTGTAGAAATAAAGTTTATTTCCCAAGTCTATATTGCTTCCTCAAGCTGTTTTGCGTTATAGAAAAAGAGTGAGTAGACAAGCCACTCCTTAAAAACTGCAGGAAACAATATTCAAAACTTATTAGTTATTCTAGAGATTAAAATGGTAATGAAAGGATTATAAAACATAATTGTTTTAGGCCTTGTGTAAACCATTTAACTGGCGCTACTGATGTCCTTTTAACGCTACATTTCATAAAATTAAAAAAAATATTACATAGTCCACGTTTCAAACCCTATAGGCAGGCAAATCTTTTCAACCTCATTATCAGGTTAGAAGCTTTCACATTTACAATGCCTGTTCACCTATTATTCTAAGGGTATTAAATTGTTTCACTATCAAGTTTAGTTACTCATTTTTATTTAATTCTGTTAATATTTAAACGTGCATGTTGCTTAAGTCTTTCGTTTAGTTGTCATTTTATGATCATGGGAATATTTTGCAAAAACCTTTGAACATTTGCTATGAAAAATCAATTCCATTTCAATTATTTAAAACTCAATCAATAACTTACGGTTGAAAAGTAAAGATTTTCTTTGGAGAAAAATGCCATTAGCCTTTTGAGTTAAAACGTTAATCATCTTGGCCTTTTACTATACTATACCAATGGGCCACAGAAAGTCATGTGAAAAATGATTAAAAAAAAAATTTTTCTATTAGAAATTCGTTTTTTTCGTTTTCTTTTTCTTTTTCTAATTCTAATTCTTTTGTTGTTATTGTTTATTAGCAAAGAAAAGAAAAGAAAAGAAAAGAAAAAAGGCAATAACTTTATAAATTTATCAACAGCATTCTAAATTAATGTCATCTTTGGTTAGAGATGAGCAAAAAACTAAAGAAAAAAAAATACGAAATTCTTTTGTAACAAAAAAAAAAAAAAGAAAAAAAAAACGCAGAGTAATAACAAGTGTTTAATTCTTAACGCCTTTTGACTTCAAACACGTTTATGCTTGGCTAGAAGCTAGCCTGGCTGGCTATATTTCTTTTCCAAGGCAATGTTTATAAATATGTATGTATGTATGTATGTGAGTATGTGTATGTGTATTAACTAAATGTTGGCAATTTTTGCCAGAGAGTAGTCAGTAGGTCAAAAACGTTGAATTGAGGTAAAAAGTTTTTATAGAAAACAAAAAAAAAAGAAGGCAGAATTTAAGCAGAAGATGCAACCAAAATGAACTTGCAATTGAATGAATATTTTTTTTCGTTCTTTTTGTTGGTGTATCTTCTTTATTTAGTTATGGCCAATACAATTTGAACTTTCTTGTCTTCTTGGCTTAAAAAGTAATTTCTCTGTTTGGTTTGTATTTCGTTTGCATTGCATGGCATTGCATTGCATTGCATTGCATTGGTTTATTTATTTGCTTTTCGTAAATTGTTAATACGATGACGACAACAACCAAGACGACCAAGACGACCAAGACGACCAAGACGACCATGCTGGTAATAATAATGATGATGATCTTGGGCATAATGTAAGCATCAAAACAAACAAAAAAATTCTACACCCAACATTATAAAAAAAAAAGAAATGCATACGTACGTATGGCTGGCTGGCTGGCTGGCTGGCTGTTGCTTAAACCATAACTGTGTGAATATTTTCATTTTGCCCAACAATTTTCCAAGCATATACATACATTTTGTTTTTGTAATCCTTTGGCTTATATTGGTTACAGAAAACCATCAGAATCTTTTTTTTCATTTTTCCATTTTTCCATTTTTCCTGTTAGACATCTACAACAATTGGTGTAATGACCCGCTGCTTTTTGGGCTGCCGTTAAAGGCGCATAAAAAATCAAATGAAATCTGTAAAGAAGACTTTTTTATTGGCCTGTTTTTTTTTCTTTCTCCTTCTCCTATAACCTTAGTTTTGCAACCGGTTTTTTTTTATGATTTCTATGTTGAATTTGTGTTTTTTTTTTGTTTTTGTTGTAAATATACTGGCAAATCAACCAACGCCTGTTTGTTGGCTAGAGCATGTGAATTTCCTTTTTCATGCAAAAAGCCTTTATGATGGTTATTTCTCACATACAAGCTTAACCGTTTGGCCACAATAATTTTCCAAAGGCCAGTGTTATCAATGCAGTCTTAAGCATACATTTTAAGCTTGAGGTCAACTATGTAATGCAATAATAAATACAAACAGAAAATCTTAAAAAAAAAAAATAAAGAAAAAGATGTAAATTTTTAATTGTTTTATAGGTCATGTGGTAGCTAAAGGATTTTAAAAGGAATAAATCTCAAGGAGCATTAGTTATTAAGACAACTAACTGCCTGTGTTATTGTAGCCTTGATGTATTAGGTAGTGTGTTAGCTTATTAGACATGAGGTCTTCTTTGTTCACATCCCGGGTCCAGGCATCTCAAATTAAACGAAAATATGAAAATATTTCGTTGGTGACTTCCTCTCAGAAAAAACTTGAAACCTTGAAAAGTTTCTCAAGAATCTGTCGTTCGGAGTCGACGTCCCGCCACTCATGTGTAAAAATAAACATACACAATATCAGTGTTGTAAGAAACTAGTTTGTAATACTGACTAAAGTGTTGTAATGATGCCTGTGTAATTTGTCTATGAACCGGCCATAAATCAAATTGGTTCCTCCAACAGTCCGAGAGAGTATGCGAACACCTACTGTTCTTTTGCAGTTGTTGCTTTCATAGTCCTCTCAACAAAATTATTCTTCCATAAGAACTTGATTATCCTTCTATGAGTCCTTCAGATCATGAATAATCCTAAGATCCTTCCATGAGAGCTTGGCATCTTTTATAGGCATTTGTTTATAAAATCTCTAACCACCCATGAAAAGGGGGAGCCTGTTTATATCACTGTACACTAAAGAGCCTAAGGTCAACCTGAGCACTTGATAAGAATTTCGTTTTTTAATTTATTTTCCGCGGGGTATAAATAAAGAAATTCATGGAGGCATGTTTTTAAACATATTTTACGTTTAATTATCGTTTATGCTTTGGCAACATTGTTAACATATCATTTTTATCTGTGTTTTATACGAAAAAACAAAATCTGTTTATTATTTTATTTCATATTTTTCTTTTCCTTTTTCTGTTTCTTCTTCTTTTTTTTTTTTGTTTTTCGTTAATAAACATTTATTATTACTTTTCTTGTTGGCTTGGCTTGATGCAGTTGAAAAACAAAAAAACCAAAAAAAATCCTTCCTTTTTCATATATTTTATGTTTCAGTTTCGGTGTCCTCCTCAATAATCATCATAATCATTATCAGCACTTAAAAGTAACGACAACACAAAACGAGTTAAAGTTGAAGTTGAGGCAATACGACTATGAGTATGAGTATGAGTATGAGTATGAGTATGAGTATATATGAGTTGAGTAGTTGTCGTAGTCACTTCAGCGTCATCATTCACATCATCGACCTCATCAACACTTCTTCACGAACCAATTCCATTAAAGAATCTCACGATTTTCTTGCTTGCAAAAAGCCAAAACTCTTACAACAGTTTTCAAAACTACAACCAACAACAAAAACAGAAAACAGAAAACAAAAACTGTTAAAGAAAAGTGGTTGCCAAATACTAAATAAGCCCCCCTTATTTTATTTTAAAACAAAAAAAAAACATCAAAAACAACAACAAGAAAAACAAAAACGAAATCAAAATATAGAAACAAAAGATAAAAGAAGAAAAAAAAACGGTTAAAAAAGAAACTGTAAAACAAAAATAAACACAATCGTTGGCCATTTATTTCACTTTGCCAAAAATGCCCCCAAAAACTAAAACAACTTCTGCAAATCTCAAAGCACCTATAATGGTGAGAATTCTGAGAGTCATTTTAACTTCAGAAAATATTATTGGAACTTGAAACAAATGCAAGAGCAGCGATGGTAGAGAGGTAGGGAGGTTAAAAAAAAATCATTTGATATACTAGAAATCAACTTTAAAGTTTACAACTATTTTGCTGCTTGATGTTTATGATGTATGTTGTTGTCGTTTTCTTATAATTTTTTGTTTCACAAGTAGTAGTAGCATTAGCAGCAGCAACAGCTACTTTTTTTGGGTTTTCATTTGCTCCTGCTTAACAATAATAATTCAAATGATTGTCAATTTAAGTTGGTTTTTGATTTTTTCTTTTATTTCTTCTCCCCATTCGTCTGTCTGTCTCTCTGTCTGTCTGTCTCTTTGGGAATACCTTAGTTGGCTTAAAAGTCTTATAAAATTGCCTGGTGTTTGTATTTAATCTAGATCAGCCAGACCTCTTGGTACCAAAAAACTTATACGACCGGCAACAAAAAATAAATACAAGTTCACATCAGTTTTAGAGGCAAAAAAAAAAAGAAAAAGAAAAATAAAACTTTTAAAGTGAGTACACGAAAAAAGTTGTACGAAATTAAGAAACAAAAAACAATTTCTATTTTGTCGGGTTTGTTGCTTAAGTCTTTTGTTTTTTGATATCAAAACGCAAGTTTATTTAAGATTTCAAGTTTGTTTCCTAAGTCTTTTGTTTATCATTATAAATTTAATTGTTCTGTAAAAAGAAAACGCAGTGGTCTAGTAGGTAGTGTGTTGGCTTATTAGACGTGAGGCCTGGGTTCAAACGAAATATGAAAAGATATTTCTCCGGTGACTTACTCTCAGCAGATTTCTGGCACAAACTCTTTGAGAGTAAAAAAAGTTACTCGAACAAAATCCGTCGTTCGGAGGCGACTTTAAACTGTAGGTCCCACCACTCATAAATAAAATTAACACACAGAACATAAGTGGTGTGAGATACTAGGTCGTAATCCTGACTTAAGGGTTGTAACGGCCAATTATGTTATGTATGTGTGTAATGTACAATTGTCGTTTAGACTTAAAGTTTGTTTCTTTCCAGAAATTAAAGAAAAAAGAAGTTCGCTTCTTAAGTCTTTTGTTTTTCTTTTTATGAGTACTTAAGTGTCGAAGTTTTGTGGCTTTCGTTTTGAAAAATTTCAAAATTGTATTAAAATTTTGTAAAACTTCTTAAGACTTCAACCTTTTAAGCTGAAGCAAATCTCTTTTCCGAATTTAATTTGACTGTCTGCCTAGAATGTATTCCTTTTTCAAGCTGATCTGTTTTTCCACTTCCTTGGATTTACATCGATTGTGTATTGTTTGTGTGTATAGCGTGTATATATTTTAAGGCATTTATTTTTCCTTTTTCAAAGGCTGCAGCATTATTGTTTTCTAAGACTTTTTATGATCCAGCATGAGTGAGTGACGTTTGCACAAAGCGACACTGATTGGTGTAAGCATGCTCGTCCATATAATGTAACCGATAAGCGAGCGAGTGGAAGGCAAGCAAATGCTAGAATATAATACGGAAATAACAATTTTTTTTTGAAAACCGTAGCAAAACTGAAACACTTAGGAACGCTCTCTCTCTCTCTCTCTCTCTCTCTGTCCCTGTAGCATTCATTCATTTTCACCACCACCAAGTTGGTGTGTGATTGTTTGGTCATGAAGTCATAAATCAAGATGGCAATTTTTGATATATTTTTTGTTGTTGTTGTTGTTTTGTTTAATGCTTAAAACTTCTAAAAAAGTTGTGGCTTTTTTTTTTTGGCTGTAATATTGTGTGTGCATTTACTACTGCTTTTCTAGCCTAAAATAGAAATTTTCAGTTTAAGCTTCAATTTGATATTGTTTTGGCTTTTGGGTACTGGAGTATTGGGGTATTGGTATCGTTTTAGCTGCTCTTTTGCATAAATAGTTTGCCACCTTTTTTTTGAAGGATAAAAACTCCAGTTAAAGTGATTTTCCAAGCCACCTTTGCTTGAATGAATGTTTTGAGAAAAGCGATTGTGAATGAACAAGCCAGACTTCAAATGATTTTTTTTTTGCTGGTTGACGTTTGATCGATTTCTTTAGTGACTTTTTTCTCGCTCTCTTTCTCTCTCTCTCTCCCCCTTCCTCTGTCAGTCTCTCAGACTGCCTAAATGATGACTTTGGCTGTATTGTGGTTGTTAAACATGGTGTCGTTATGACCAGAGGTGTGAATTTATGTTTAACATTGGCTACAAAGTCTTAGAATGTAACGATCAGGCAAAGGAATATAACAACAATAACAACAACTACAAAAATATTCAGATTTAAAATCTTTTGTTAACAATTTTTTTTTCTTCGTTTATAGAGTTTTTTTTTCTTTGTATTTTTGTTATTTATTAGATTGGCAGGTCATGAGAATATTTGAGTTTTGTTAACAAAAAATGCCAACTAAATATGAAGCAATGTCGTGAAAATTATTTTTCCTAATACTCGCTCATGATGATGACGACGACGACTTTTGATGTCCATGCCATGATGATGATCATTGTAATGATGACGATGATGTTGTTGTTGTTGTTGATGTTGATATTTTTTTTTTTGCTTTTCCATGTTTAAAGAGAGAACAGCAGAAAAAAAAAACGTCAGCAATTTTTTTTTTTTTTTTGTGTTTAATAGACTGCAAATCATTTAAATTGAAATCATAACCATGGCAAAAGGCGTGCAATAGCCTTAAGGTTTTATTTCGTTTCGTTTCGTTCCGTTCAAATTCAAATTCAAATTCAAATTCAAAAATGCTTTTGTATTTTGCAATTTGATTGTTGTCTCTTTAATAAACTCCTCGAATGCACAAAAAAAAAGCTTAAACTTTAATAATGCCATTGTGTATACAGCTAGCCGCGTTTGTCTGTTTGTTTGTTTGTTTGTTTGTTTGTTTGTGCTATGGATGCCAATACTTGTTGTTAAAAGACATCAAATATAAATTGTTTATTGGACAGTGAGGAATGTAAATCAAAAATTTAGTAACTTAAGATGGGAACTTTTTCAAATTGAATCCCAGAAAAATTAAGTAAAATTGGTGGCTGACTTGGAAGGCAAAAAAATAAAACAAATAAGACACACAAAAATATGAAAACTATTTAAGCAATTAAAGGCATTTTAAAAACTAAATGGAATTGAATATACTAAGCAAGTCACGTTTGAATTTGTAGAATTGAGCAATTGAAAGTGTCGTTTAATTGAAGACCCCTTTGAGTTCGATTAGTTTCTTTAATGGCCCTGAGAATCCTTTCTTTAATGGCCCTGGAGATCTCTTTAAAGACAGCTTCACTCATTCCTACTTAATTGAATATTACAACCCTTTAGACACTATTCCCACCTAGTTTCTCATACCATTTATGTTGTGTGCGTTAATTTTTATACATGATCGGTGGGATCTACAGTTTAAAGTCGACTCCGAACGACAGATTTTTGAGAAATTTTTCATGGCAATTTTATTTACGCTCACCGAGTTTTTGCAAGAATTCTGCTGAGAGAAGATGCCCTAGAAATATTTTTAATATTTTCATTTAGATGTCTGACCGGACATTTGAACAGAGGCAACTTCCCAGTCATTTTATGGAAAATAAATTCTTTTACCGCTGATCCCTTTACTGCCTAGGCTTTCTTTACCAATTTCACTATGTTGCAACCATTTTACTTTCGCTTCCTTGCCATGATTGCTTTTATGATTTTACATTTGAGATCTTTGCCTTGAGAAAAGTTTTAGCGATCGTTTTTGGTCCGAATCTTCTCATAATATGCTGTAGTCAGCGTTTGAAGCATGTCTAAAACGACATCTACGATGGCTACATTCCGCAACATAAAGGCTTGCAAAACTAAACATGGAGACCAAAGCTATGGAGGCTGTGGCAATTGCAAGTCAGACATCCAAAGGTTTCTGTCAAGATAATAAAAGCAAAGAAGTAAGTATTGGCATATGCCTACTACTGAAGCTGTTCATCTATTCGGTACTTGCCTAGCACTGTATCGAGGAAGGAGAAAGCAGCTTGAATTCTATTATGCAAACGATCTTAATGATCTGCATTAGAAGGAACATTGGCGGCTTAGATGGCATCATCAGAAACTGTAAATGGTTCCACAAGTAAGAGTAATGGGCAACTATAATATCAAACTAGGCTCGTATTAGACCCAAGAGCTATACCGCTTAACTTGGCGCACTCAGGGAATACAATTACTGGCAGAAAGAGATGTTAAACTAGTAAGCATGTGGTCTGAAGGGAATGAAAGAAACATAGCATAGTACAACAAACTGGGCTCATCTTCATCGTAATTATGATCTTAAAAGTATGCCAGTATAGAACAACTCGTTGTTTTCTTTGGGTTGCTTATGTTTTTTTTTTTTTTTTCGTAACATAAAATATTCACACTTTATTTTTATTGCTCTTAGTACTGGAAAATAATAAATTTTTACAATTTAAAAATTTCTATGCTTATTGGTTGTTGGTTGGCCTCTTTGTTGTTTGTTCCCTTTAAAAGCAAGTTAACCTTTTTCTGGATTTTTCATTTTTTTCTTCTTTGGACTTAAACTGGTAACTTGTTTGCCGTATTTAAAATAATGTTAACACAGCAGGTGTTCAGTTTAGCAAAGACTTAAGAAGTTAAAGAAAAACGGTCCAATATGATAATGTTCACACCATGATGCCATCACCATCACCACATCACCACCAACACCACCACCTCGAACAGCTCAACAATTCGCAGACACTTTGCATACAAAACCTAAATAAAAGCCAGAGTTTTTTGGTTAACAAGTTGATGCTTAGCCAAGCAGGCTGAAAATAGAAAAAGAAAATAGTCACCTTAACGAAGAAGAAAAATACATTTTGGGTTGACAAACAATTACAGGGAAACAGAAAAGCGAAAAATTTAGAATTTCTAGTAAAAGAAGAAAGCGTGACAAAGAGATTTTGTGTGGTGGTGTTTTATTTTTTTCAATTATTTTTGTTATAAACTTAAGGCATAAGGGATAAGGTGGTGAGGTAGGAGGGGGGGGTGGTAGTGTAGAAGAAAAGCTTTAGTTTTAGTTTTAAAAAGACAAGATTTATATCTTTGAAATGGAGTTAAACGTGTCAGTTAATATTGTTTTCTTAACAAAAACCACCTTTTAACACATTATGAACGAACGAACGAACAAACGAACGAATGAGTGAGTGGGTGTTGAAATCTCTTTTCTAAGGCTTTAAAAATTTACTACCGTTTTATTTTAAATGAAAAGAAAAAGAAAAAAAAACGAAACTATTTTTCCATCAAAGACCTGTTAACAGAAAACCAATTAATTTTTGTAGTGTTTTCTTTTTCTCTGTAATAAAATGTACACTTTTTACCCCCCCGCGATCTCTATATAGACATGGCCATGGCCTCACAATATACTAATAAATTGTGGTCGTTATAATAGCCGTTTATTATCCACATACGTGTACATCCATAAGTACATGCATGTGTTTATCATGTTAAGACCACCCACTGTAATTAGACGCCATTTTTTTCTTAGAATATTTCAACATTTTAATGTGAAATCTATATTTTTATAGCGCACAACACAGCTATAAAACAGTCTCCAACACAAGCTTACTTATGCAAAAAAAAAAAAAAAAAGAGAAAAAAGAAAAACAAATTGTGAGAGTAACCAACACCTTTGCAAACCTATTCTACCCAAAGCCTTAACACTCTGGCTTCCAATGTTTGCATATGTATTATTTCTTCTTCTTCTTCTTCTTCGTTTTTTTTTTCTCGCTTCTAATTCTAATAAATATTTATTCTAATAAAAATCGCTAAAGGCACGTATTGTGTACCTTATGTGAATAGCAAATACGATTTTAAAGCAAACAATTTAACTGGCAAAATTGTTAAAAACGCCAGCACCCAATAAACAATTTCAATATGGTTGTTAGAGAATGAAATTGAAGCAGAAAGAACATAAAAAAAAAATAGAAAATAAACATAAAAATAGAATAGAAAAGAACAGAACAGAATAGAATAGAATAGAAACATTTAATAAATTTACAACGAACTTGTGCCAGACAGAAGCCATTTGATAATGATACCAGTAGAGCAGAAAATGAACATGAAACAGTGCTTGAAATGTATTTAAAAGCAACTAGGAATAGTAAAAACATAAAAGTAAATTGAAAAAGGCATTTGAAAAATCCCCTCAAACAATATCAATTTAAACGCAAACATTTTAGTAACTATTCGTTACAAGCTTCCAGCTGCAGGCCTAGTAGAAGTCGCTGTAGTCTAGTAGGTAGCGTGTTGACTTATTATATTTATGGCAACCGATTAAACCCCAGGCCAGACATCAACACGAAAATATGAAAAATATTTCTACGGCCACTTCCTCTCAGCAGATTTCTGGCAAAAATTGTGAAAGCAAAGTGAATTTGCCATGAAAAGTTTCTCAACAACATCTGTCGTTCAGAGTCGACTTTAAACTGTAGGTCACGCCACTCATGTGTAAAATTAACGCACACAACATAAATGGTGTGAGATACAAGGCGTAATCCTGACTGAAGGATTGTAATAAGGTTGTGTGTACTTCTGCGGCGATTTTTCCTCAGCTGTTTTCTGGCAATATCTTTAAATACCCTCAGACTTTGAAAAGTTTCTCAAATCTATCGTTTGGGGACGACTTTAAACTGTAAATCCAGGCACTCTTGTATAAAATTTATGTCGTAATCCTGATTGAAGGGTTGTAATAACCAATTATATGCATGTATATTACTATCTGAACTGATACTTAGACATCGTTTTTTAAAAAAATGTAGCTGCAGAGCTGGAAAGCTAGATCCTACACCAAGTTCACGAGGAATATACACTCGTGTCCTGATATTTGATGAGCAAATGGGTTCTGATATCTATTTTGATCTCTGTACTTGCTCAGAATACTAGAGCTGAAAGTCAGGGCTATCTTTACAACGATTAAATTGCTTTTCAGTAGCAGAATAGGCTAGAGTAGCTACAGGTAAACGAATAACTTCAGGGCTGCATTATAATAATCTTGTCTCTGTAAGACGAATGGTTTCAGTTAAACGTCTATTTGTATGGGCAACACGACATACATACATAATTGGTCATTACAATCCTTTAGTCAGGACTACAACCTAGTATCTCCTACTACCTATGTTGTGTGCGTCAATTTTATACATGAGCCGCAGGACCTACAATGTAAAAACGACAAAAGGCAGATTTCTTATAGAAACTCTTCATGGCATGTTTTATTTCCTCTCAGAGAATTTTTGCCAGAAATCTAAGGAGAGGAAGTTGCGAAGAAATATTTTTTCTTTTTTCGTCTGATATCTGACCTGGAGTTTGAGTCAAGGCTTTACGTCTAATAAGCAAACACATTAGCTACAAGACTACGGCAACTTCAATCTTCAATCTAAGCAGTCTCTCAAAATACTGGCGCGTTGCACCGTATACTAGCTGGAAGACAGGACTATCGATATCGCTGCTCAGCAGCAGAATATAATAATCCTGGCTGCCTTATGACAATCCTGCTTATTAACAAATAACCCGTCTCTGTGGGACGAATGGTGGTTTCAAACAAACCTTGATTTATATGGACAATATGAATGAAAAGTGAAAAATAGTGTAGTGAACTATGTTTCAACCTGTAGCTTCTTTAGTACATCGTGCCTTTAACAAAATCTCTTCCACTATACCAACTTTATTTATAATAATTCTCCATGTTTGTTCCTAACACAATATTTTCATAGTTTTTCTAACACAAATGTGGACAATAACAATGATAAAACAAGGCAGTTGACACTAAGAAATGAAGATTTAACATGATCGATGGCATAGACCGACTGTATGATACAGTTTCCTATGCAAAGACTAAACTTTTGCTCCAGTTTATCATGGCTTCTAAATAATTCTTACAGAGTTCCAAAGAGAACTGTTACTAGCGGCAGGTATTGCATTTATCGACCCAAGGCACTGAGTTATGAGTCTGTATTGTACAGATTTTTTTGTTTTCTTCCCATAGTTACGTCCGACCGTAACGAAAACTGTTTTTATATCCTTGACTACCATGGCTATTAAGCCCACTAGATCCATTTCCTTTCTACCCATAGGTTTGTGTCTGTGCTAGTTAAATTCGAATTTATCTGCACATACATTTGATAATGTAGGGTGTACTCTTAAAACAATAGGAAACCTCACCACTTAACTATGAGAAATGGGGTTCCCACATCAAATTCAAAAAGAAAAAAAAAGAGAAATAAAAACAAGCTCTGTCTGTGGTTTACATTAAAATTTATTAATTAAAAGGCGCCATTCTTTAAACGGCCACATACATACATACATACATACGTATACACATACAGAATAAAAATAAAAATTCAAATTCGAACACAATAATTCTATTCATAATTACGAAATGACATTGCAAATTATGATAAAGAAAACGAAAAATACCTGAAAATAAAAAAAAAAAAATTGAAAATTAAAAAAAAAGCAACAACCATAATAGCATAATAAATAATTAAAGTAAAGAATAGTTTCTAATAAAATAAAATCAATGAGTTTCTATTTCTACTATTTTTTTTTGTTTTGTTTTGTTTTGTTTTGTTATTATTATTGTTGTAAAATTAACTTAAGCTTTGCTTAAGCAATAGGCGTGACTTAAGCCGGATTTTTACATTTTAATTGATGAGTAGATTGTGAAAAAAAATAAAAAATTTAAAAAAAAAATATTTTCAAATCAAACTCATAATACAGGCAACTAAGCAGTAATAATTCATAAACAAAAACAAAAAAAAATTAAACGTTAATGAACGTAAAAGATTTCATGATTTTAATAATCTTTGATAGAGACAAAGATAGAATTGGGCGTTGAAGTTGGAGTTGAAGTTGAATTTATAGGCAGGTGGCGTAGATTTTAGAGTTTTTTTTTTTTAACTATAATTACCCTCTCTACAGATATCAGGTTTGAAATTGCTTTTGTATTTTAAATTAATTTTACACATCCAAAGTATGCAAAACGTATTCTTAAAAAAAAAATAGAATTTTTAAACAGCTGTGAAGAGCTTTTCTTTTTTTTGTTGGTTTACAAACATTACATTGTTTCAAATCGATAATTATTCGAAAGGTGTTGCGAGTGTCATTAAGAAAAACTATTTGCACGCCTTAGAAGTTCTTTTATAGCGGGTCAGACAATGGCAATGAACCCCCTATTAGGATGAGCACAAATGAAGGCTTTAAATGAAAGGAGAAGAAATCTTTCCTAGCCAGCTTTATAGCTTCCCAGCTAACAAGCTACACAGCTAGCCATCTACATAGTTACTAAGATAACTAGCTCTTCAGCTAGTGAGCTCCCAGCTGGCTACACAGCAGTACTAACCAACTAGTCAGCTACACAGCTGGCCAGCCCAGGAAGTTAGCTGCCCAGCTACCCAGTTATACTAACCAAATTCCCATCTATACTAACCAGCTAGCCAGCTAGCCAGCTTGATAACTATCCAGCTACACAGCTAGCAAGCTTCCTAGCTACCCAGGTAACTAACTAGCTTCCCAGCTAGCCAGCTCCCAGCTAGCCAGCTCAAAGCTAGCGAGCTCACAGCTAGCGAGCTCCCAGCCGGCCACCTCGCAGATAGCCCGTTTCCTAGCTATACTAACCAGCTTATTAGCTAACCAGCTACACACCTAGCCAGTTTCTCAGCTATATTAACCAGCTAGTCAGCTCCCAGCTTCTCAGCTATACTAACCATCTAGACAGATTTCAGCTTCCTAGCTACTATCATGAATACTTACCAAATTCCGAACTTACCTTAACCATTCCTATTGTATTAGCAACCATTGTACTTATTTAACCTGCAACTAGCTACCTAGCAGCAAAGCTACCCACCTATACTAGCCAGCCACTCAGCTAGCCAGCTGCCCACCTACCAGCTAACCAGCTTTCTAGGTGGCTACACACTAACCAGCTTCCTAGGTAGCTACCGTGAATACTTGCCTTAATTATTCTTATTGTATTAGCAACCATTCTACTTTTTTAACCTGCAACCAGCTTTCCTGCTAGCTCGCAAGCTAACTGTGCTAGCCAGCTACTATACTAGCCAGCTACTATACTAGCCAGCTACTATACTAGCCAGCTACTAAACTAGCCAGCTTCTATACTAGCCAGCTACTATACTAGCCAGCTTCTATACTAGCCAGCTTCTATACTAGCCAGCTACTATACTAGCCAGCTTCTATACAAGCCAGCTACTATACTAGCCAGGTACTATACTAGCCAAATTCTGTGCTAGCCAGCTACTGTGCTAGCTGTGCTAGCTGTGCTACTAGCCAGCTAGCTGTGCCAGCTAGCTGTGCTAGCTGTGCTAAATTTTCCTAGCTAGCCAGCTACTATACTAGACAGCTAGCTGTGCTAGCCAGCTACTATACTAATAGCCAGCTTAGCTTGCCTTAGCCAACTATACTAGCCAGCTAGCTGTGCTAGCCAGCTACTATACTAGCCAGCTAGCTGTGCTAGCCTGCTACTATACTAGCCAGCTACTATACTATCCAACTACTGTACTAGCCAACTAGCCAGCTAGCTGTGCTAGCCAGC
>QOCX01000551.1:2788-62991 GCA_005959815.1 Sarcophaga bullata
ATGAATCCATGGATAAGCGAGTTTGATGAACAATTAACGTTCATTAATATGTTATTTGACGCCACTAGGCTATTTTTTATAAGGGTACGTGCCAGCCACAATTAAAACCCTAGAAGATAACATTACAGCAACCATTCGTAGAAATGCTAGAAAAAGTATGCCAATATTGGAGTTACGAATGGATTATCAACGATGGAGCTGCTAACACCATTTACATGAAATAGTCTTTAAAAAGTAAAAAGCTTGCATCGTCAAAAATAAATTTGCATTCACTTTTATAAATTTATTTTTATATTTTGGGATAAAATTTTATAATTGAGATAAAACTAACGATCCTTAAAATTGACTCTACAGTTTATTGATACAATCGAACCTGTAAGGGAAAAACTTACAGCCGTCATCATAAAGGTCAAACGCATTTTGAGGAATGATTGGGGCCTCAGGATGCGCGCCGTTCGTATCATATACGCTGGACTGTTCGTTGCTTGCGCAGCGTATGGTGCATCTATTTAATATGATGTGGTGAAGACTGTTGTTGTCAGACGTAAGATTCTTACTTGTCAAATAATTTCTTTGTTGGCATATATCCCAGTATGTCGGACAGTGTCGACAGATGCATTGCAGCCCCCTTCGCCTGGAGGTGATACGTCGCAGTATCGCTTTTACGGCCAAGAAGGGGCTGTTGCTTCTTGTGCATGATTGGATTTCTTCCTCTGATTTTACAAGTTGGAGGGTTAGAATCAAGTCACTTCTACATGAGTGTCTTGAACCCAGGTGGCGGACAAGATGGAGGAACAGTTGCAAGGGTTGGGTGTCTTATCAGTTTACACTTAACGTGACGTTTTTGCTTTGGTTTCAATTTTGATTCATATACAGGGGACATGGTACCTTTAATGATAGACGCCTGACCGAATCAGCTGACTTTCCGTGTGCGATGTGAACTGATAGCTGGATAGCGTGTGCTGACTAAATGCCGAGACTATGATTACTTTAGGTATTTGATAGTATGGTAGGTAAAGTATTTTCGCCAATGAAATTTTTAGAAGGAGGAGAACTAGACGATAGTCGAGGTTGACCTCTCCATTCCATCGATAAGATCTCCTGATCGTGCCGTTTTTTGTGCCCCTTGTTTTTAGTGTCGTTACCGTGGTTGTATGTTGTATAGTCTTGAAACGTTTGGTTCAACTGGTAGCAGACTGAACTGTGAAGCCTGACCGGAGTCTTATTTCTAGTACCACTTATGTCGGCAGCCCTAAAGATTTGTCTCTGCCCTACTATGGTAAGGGCCCCTTGAGGGAGCAACGAGGTGGTTTTGTCTTATACTTAAATCACAGTAAGAGCGCAAGATTCTGATTCCTAATCTTGTTGTACAATGAAGAACCTTCGGTCTTTCGCGAATTAGAAACGAATTCTTCATTTGAACTCTTACGCAGATTGTCTGTAGGTCTGAGCGAGTTCGACATATTAAACCTTTTTTCTCAATCTCTAAAGAGTTCCTTTGGGTAAAGTAATTAGAATTAGAAGTTAAAGCGAGTATGTAATATGTTACATAGAACACAACCATGCGGTATTCCTGAATTAAGCTTGAACTCATGTAATGGAATACCATCTATAACTACCTGTATAGAGTGTTCGTAAAATCATAAGCTATCGGTTGGTTTAAAGCTTTTAAAAATTGAACTACTGTGGTTGATGCGAACCTTATGGGCTGCCCTATTCTAACTTTATATCGCATAGGGTGTATAGATGTTGTTATTGCTGCATTAAACTCTTGAGAATTTTTAATGTACACGTAAAAATCTACAATGTCATAGAAAATTGTCTTTATTAAAATGACAAAATGCATTTGAAATTACAACAATAATAAAATATTAGCAAATTACCATTACACATACATATATACAATATATATATATATATGTATTGCATAAATCTAACAAACATATTTACGATACAAATTAAAATCAAGCAAATGTGTACAAAAAATAAAATAAAAACAAAACAAATTAAAAAATTGCTCCTCTTCTCTTCTACAACAAAGACAAGTCGAATCGAATAAAAGCAAATAATAAGAAGTGCATGTTCGCTGTGTGAGAAAAACGAAAAAACAAATCACAAAAAAAAAAAAAATAAATAAATCGTAGAAGACAAAATAAACGCTCTTATAAGTTTAATTAAGTTTAATAGTAGAGATTGTTGAAACAGAAAAGCACAAAAACAATACTCGCAGTGTAAATAATAAATAAAATTTATAGCAGAGATGGAAAATTTGTTTAGATATAATTTTTATAGGTTAGGTTCAATGGGTAGTAACTTCAGTGGGTTCTATAACACAGATCGTATCTATTCCATCATATATTTACAACTCCTATTTGTTATCTCTCATTCATCCCAAGGTTTTTATGAAGGTGTGAAGAAGAATATTTTATTTTAGGCTCCCATGCGCCGGAAAATGACAGAGAATATGTTCTGTTACCTTCTCTTCTTCATCAGCGTTGCAGCTTCTAAAGAAATGGTTATAAAGTGTTCCCAGTCTCTTGCCATGAACAGCCAGAGGCTTGTTTTCCATTATCAGTACTATGAGGTTCCTTAGATGCTTTAGTGACGAAGCATGTCTACCCAAAGACGATTTTAAAAAATGTATACCTTCATAAGATTCTAGATATGGCTGAGAGATGTCAACTCTGACGAAATGTGTAATAAACGGTATTAAAACGGGACCAAGTAGGATCCGCGTAAGCTACGCTCAAGTTTGGAGATTATATTTTTCGTACGTTATGTCTTACCTAGTTATCAATTAAAATATATTAATTCTTAGGTATACGAACAATTTCAGTTGCACTCAAATGATGATGAAGTATTCTAATATTTTCTAATCCTTACTGCAAGGATTTTGGCCAGGCAGTGTGATTAGCTCTTACTTTTATGAAAATGAGGCCGAACTTGCAGTGTCTGTGGATGGAATTCGTTAGAGGAATATGATAATGGAGTTCTTATAACCTTAACATTAAAAAATGGATCTGAACGACGTGTATTTTCACCAACATGGCGTTACCTGACATATAGCCCATGCAACAATCGATTTATTGCAACAATGATTTCCAGAACAAATTATCTTAAGAAATTGTAATGTTAACTGGTCACGTAGCTTATACGATTTAATGCCTTGCGATTAGGTTTTTTTTTCATAAGGGGTTTGTGAAATGTGGATTTTACGCGAATAAATCGGAATCAATTCCTAAAGTGACCATTACAATAGCGATCTTCGCCTGAAGGCAAGATCTGATGAGAGTGTTTTGCTATTAAACTACTTGGTCAGGTTTGTCAAACATCATGAAATTTACACTGTGTTTGTTTGTGTGTTCCGGATGTTTCACAGAATTGCTATAACACGAGTTGAATGATCTAAAATTTTTTAATATTCATCAGCACTATTACAAGAGCAGGTTGGTTTACTAACAGGTTGTGCCTACAGACGAAGATCGATAATGTAATAGCTGCTTAAGATAGGATACTGAATACATTCACAACCCTTTTAAAGTCATGGAAAATTTCATAAAAAAAAGGTACTGGCCTGTCATCAGAGCCTATGGCCGCCACTTGACTTTTATACTTCAACCCATACATAAAAGGAACTATCTCAGTATGTGTTTATATTTTGAAATGAAAAACTGCATTCTTACTGATATTTTGGATTTCAATATTTCAAATTAAATGATAAAATTATGGCTTAGCATTACGTTCACTAATGTTTTGTATACGAAAACAAAAAAAAAATTCAAATTTTTTTCTTTTTTATCGGCACAGACAAATAAATTCTACTTCCATCCCTGATATATATATTAAGCACTGCTCTCGTACTGGCTAGTTATAAATACAATACCAACAAAACAAATTCTCACAAGACGTATCATTTTTAACTGTGTATGGTACAACAATAACAGAATTCAGTAATCTAAAGTCTCTGCTCTAAGCCGGTTGTGTGTGAAAAAAAATCGTATTCGAAAGACAAAAAAAATTGAAAAAAATTATACAAATCTTGATTAAAAAAAATAAATAAAAATATTATTTGGTTTCTATAACAAATGAATCAGCAACACAGAATAAATAAACAAAAAAAAAAAAAAATTGACAACGAAACTATTGTTAAAACAAAACTAATGATTTGCTAAACAAAAATTTTGCCGGTATTGTATCACATTGAAACAAAAGGGTACGAAGTAGTAAAAAAAAATTAAAAAAAAAAAATAAAAAACAATAGTTAATCAAGAAAACATATGCAATTTTCTAAATTTGTTATATTCGTTTCAAGTATGCTAATATGCAAATTATATTCAAATTAATATTCAATTCAATATAAATTACAACAATTTTTATTGTCGTCCTACAGAAAAAAAAAGTTCAATAAAAAACAAAAAACGGTTAATAATAAAAACTGTTGTAAATAAAATAAATAAAAAAAGGTTCTAATTTAACGTGGCGTTCAAAATGCATTGCGTTCATACGCATTATTTATTTATCGCCCGTGACATTACCCAAGCTACCTTCATGTAGGCATAAGCTATCAATAAGGCTTTTCCATCGGGGCAACGTTTTTTCAAGTTATTTATTTAGTATCGTTGGAATTGTTGATTTCATTTAACGGAGAACGTCGTATTGCATTTCGACGTTGATCGTTTTATAGACTTTCTTAATTAAATATTGTCTTCTTTTTGCGTTTAATTATTTACTTTTTAACATTTAACATGTTCTAGCCGGCGTATTCACCTCTATTCACCTCACCGCATACACTAGATAATCGTATATCGTATATTAGCACTTTGTCTCTTTCCAGTATGGTTTGGATAAAAATTATGGACGTTTGGGGACCACGAGTGGTCCACGTCGCAAGATAAATGAAATTGCCTGTACATCAGCAGTGGTCCACAACGCCACATAAATTAAATTCCCAGTGGACTACCAGTGGTCCACACCGTCAGATAAACGCAGCGGTGGTCGCCGCCAATTAGAACGTGTTAGTTTGCTTATAGGACAAGTTATAACGAATGATTACATTTATGAATTTTGAAAACCGAAAAAATAAACTGAAAATTTAATAAAGTAAATAAAAAATATTTATTTGAAATGATAAATGAAAATAAAATTGAATTAAAGTTTGCGCGTACATAACTAAGATCCATTATCAGTTATGAAAGCAGGATTCTCATTGACATCATTCATTAATTACTAAGCAATATTCAAGTGATGGTCAAAATTAAGTGCTATCGAAGTAAAGTTTGCTAACAAACATTCCATACCTAGAACATCTTACACAATTGGCCTAGTTGGTAGTAAGCTATGTGCCGAGGCCGTGGATCCGATTTCCACTAGAGACTCTGGGAGTTTGTGATTGTCTGATTGTCTGATTGTTTGTCTGTCATTATATGTACGTATACTTATATGATTAACCCCAATTGAAAAAAGAAAGTGGGAATTATTACAAATTAATTCTTTTTTACGTCAATGTTTCAAAAATAAAGATGTCACACACTTACCCTACTTTCCATTCTCCTATAACTATCGTTCTAGCGCTCTAACTCATGAATTCGATTTATTTTTAGAATTTTGGTTTGAAAAAAATAAAGGATTCAGTATAAATTAATACGTCGCCGTTAGTGGTAACTTCTCCGGTGATTATTTAAATTTTTGTACACTTGCTTAATGTTATCATTGACCTCAGCCAAGCTAAGGTGCAACAACGACCTTGAAATATAATGTATTTCCCCATGAAAATTTCAATTTCAAAAATTCTTATCTTTTCTGATAATTGAACTACAATGCGCACAGCTATTGGGAAAACCTTGATTTTTTTACAGCATCATCCCATACAGTATTCTGTTGTTTCGGCTGTGCATTAATTATTTGATGGTACTACATATATTAACCTTTTTATTACTTTCCTTTCGTTACAGATACAACACATGCTCATCGCCGCTTATAATTCACTTTTAATTTTTAAGAAGAATCTAAACTAATTAGCGAAAAAGTAAACTTACGTTGGAATTGAGTACAAGGAATTTATTTATTTTATTATAATCGATTATCTATTACAATTGAAACGTTCAATACAAGGAAAGAATAATCTCAATTCACTATTGAATAATTTACTAATTATAATAACAACAAAATTGAATTGTTTACAAGGAAAATACTAAGAAAAACAAAGAAATTATTGAAATCGTCTACACTACGAAAATAAGGAACATTTTATATATTTTATATACAGAAATACTCAAAATACTCGAATACATGGTAAAAGTTGCTGAATTGAAGAAAATTTAATAATTGAGAAAAATCCATAACAAGAATTATTAAAGGAAACAAGGAAACAAGGAAACAAGGAAAAACAAAAAAATTTCTACATTATCTACATGTCTATATAATCTAATTGATAAAATAGTAAAAAACAAAATCAATAAGAACAATTTCATTATAATTTTTAATAGCCTCCACATAAATGGACATACATGTTATACACGTGCATATATAAAAATCATTCTTACTTATTATAGATAAAACGCTGTTAATAATTACCATATTATCTATATTACTACCATATATATGTAGTATATATGTTTAATATGGCGTAATAAAACATACATATGTATGTGAAAAACTACAACACTTAATTGTGAAATCTTATGATAAATTAACGAATAAGAAAAAAAAACTACAATACGATAAAGTCCAAAAAGATAGAATTAAAAAAAAATACAAATCACAGTTGCTATTGCTTTAATATAAATCTATGTAAAATAACAACAACAACAACAACAGCAGCAGCAACTGTAATAACTGTTTTTTACATTATCTACATGGTTTTGAACATTGTCTACCTAAAGTCTACATATTGTAAACGAAAATATTCTATTTTTTTACTACAATTCTTTACAACATCAAATGAAAAATCTTATTTTTGAAATCAAAAAACCATTTATCTACAACCATTTTAAATAATTTACACTCTCACTACTGTTGGCTGCTAAACTGAATTGAAAAAGGAACAACAAAAAAAAAAACCAAATACTCCAAATTACTTCAAGTCCTAAATGTTTACTCCATAAACATCTAATGGCCGAAAATGAAGATTTCTAAATAAATTAAATAACTGGCTTAAAATAGTACTCGAATTTCGTACGTTTCACAAGGTGCAACAAATTAAGGAGAAATAAATTAATTCGTTTACGTTAAACGGAAGAAATTGCTTTAAAAAAAAAGGAAGGAACATGTTTAAAATACGTCAACGTAGCTGTCTATTATTAACTTTAGTAATTATATTGCTGCCATGCATAATTGTTTTAATGATTATGGGTCCAGAATTATCCACCGAACAGTCGTTATCACAACGTTTAGGTGAATGTCATATGCGTTTACAGTATTTGGAGTCAATGTATCGTACACGTCAAGAAGATGTGGCCTTGCTCTCGCAATATGTTGCACAATTACAAAATATTTCTGCAACGACATCGGTGACCTCAATGCCAGCCGTTGATAAGAATGTCTCAACATTTTTCAATGCTGCAGCATCGTCGTCAACATTATTAGATGGCCTGTCGGCAGAGGCCAGACAAATACTACGTAATGCATCTCAGTTGCATATGTCGCAACAAATGCATTTGACTTCGTCGGCAAATGTGCGCCTACCCACAGCTTATCACTTCCTGCCGCATCTTTTAGATGATCCGAATTCTTTAAAGCCAGCTTTGCTGAAATCACATGGCCGCTCTGATGTCAGCATTGTATTGGGTATACCAACAGTAGTAAGAGAAAAACAATCCTATTTATTGGGCACTCTGCATAATCTCATTGAGAATATGAACGAAGAGGAACAAAATGAAACTTTGATAATTGTTTTTATTGGCGAGACTGATTTAGAGACAGTGCAGCTAATAGCCAAGAAAGTGGAGACAGCTTTTGAACCATACATCGAAAATGGTTTAATAGAAGTTATAGCTCCTTCGCCATCGTATTATCCAAATTTGGATAAATTGCGTATAACCTTAAATGATTCACTGGAACGTGTTAAATGGAGAAGTAAACAGAATCTAGACTTTGCTTATTTGATGGCTTATGCACAATCTAAAGGTATGTAAAAATAATATGAAACTTAACTTAAACAAGTGATACTTCTCTCTATGTTTCCTATATTTTGCTGAGTTTGCCGTTTCCATTTACCGACTCAATTCTTTACTCATGCTTATTTTACAGTGTAATTTGCGCAGTTGAAAGCTTCAGACACCTTTTCCAATAGAGTTTGTGAATTATTTTCGCACGTTTCCCTCCATATCTGAGGTTTCTTTGAGTTTACCGCGTTATTTTTATAAGTTTATAGTTATCCAATTGATAGAGCTCTGAGTTGTCAACGTTAAAGCCTTCTATACTAAAAAAATCATAAGCTGTGGGTTAAGTTTACAATTTTCTTATTTGTATCGTTAAATTGTCAGCACTTTCATCTTCAGATGTGTATTCAGATCATTAGTCTTTCTAAGCTTTTCTCGTTGTTAATGCAGACATCTCCACTTGGTTTTTTTTATACTTTCCCAATGCTTGTTCTTATTTTTATTAGATTATTTACCAATTGCTTTATATAATGTTTTTATTATCGTAAAGAATATTAAAACAACATGTTGTTAAAGCTGATAACATGGGCTGAAGCATTATCCATTATAAGAATTATAATTGCTTTATGCGGCAAACTATTTGTTTAACAAAAAATTGGTCTTGAACCAATCATTTCTGTACAACATTTAAATCCAGTTCATCTTTGGAACCGTTTTTTATACCCGGATTTGGATTCCTTATCACGGAAGAATTGTGAAGGAATTCGCGACTATTGTAAATATTGACTACATGATAGCGCTATATGAATTAAGTATACCTTTTGGATTCATTACTGGACTTAATATGATAAGCACAAATACAAGGCACATTGGTCTTAGTTTGGCAAATGACACCTGCGGGATCTTTAGAGATGAGAAAGAGTATGAGAAAGCTCTTCACCGATTGGCTACATGCCCAGCAAGAGGAAAAGATACCTTGGTGTCTACTATATAGATAATCGGAAAAAACTGTTAGTTTTGTACATTGGCAGTATGAGTTGTCTTATCAGAAGCTATGAATGGTGTTCACCATGGATCTCACTGAGTAAAATTCATTTGAGCACGTTTTGAAAATTATTTACTAGTTTTGTTTATAAGTAATGACGATTAGATCAATAAGAGCTTTAAAAAATATTTAATCTGTGGTATTTTGAATTTTGTCAAAAAATATAAAATTTTATCTTCTTTTAATTACAGTCTTGCCGCATGTATGTAATATTTTCTATTTTTATTTTTTTTTTTTTTTATTTCACAGGCACCTTTTATGTCCAGCTCGAAGATGATATTCTAGCGAAAAGGCATTTTATAACGTCTATGAAAAAATTTGCCATCACCAAAAGTGCTTTGACTAAACCCGATCAGCCGCCATGGTTTCTTTTGGACTTTTGTCAATTGGGTTTCATTGGGAAAATGTTCAAGTCAGCTGAACTTCCATATCTAATAACATTTTTTCAAATGTTTTACAATGATAAACCGGTCGATTGGCTGTTGGCCTATTTCATAGAATCGAAAGTTTGTCGCACTGATCAAGATCAGAAGCATTGTAACCAAGAGAAAGCCAAATATTGGTTACACTATAGACCTTCACTTTTCCAGCATATTGGCACCAGTTCGTCCCTTAAGGGTAAAGTACAAAAACTGAAAGATAAACAATTTGGTTCTAAAGTTCCCACCTTCTATGCTCATGCTCACAATCCGCCAGCCCAAGTAAAATCGAATATTGTTGCCTACAAGAGTTATCAATTGAAAAGAGCTTATAAAGGCGAGACCTATTTTTGGGGTCTCTTGCCACAGCCAGGAGATTTTGTACAGTTTATATTTGAAAAACCCACTGTACTTAAACACTATCTATTTCGTAGTGGCAATTCAGAACATCCCTCGGATCGTTTCTATAACACAACAATAGAGATTCTACCCGCCGATACTTTAAGCGAAAGTTCGCCCGTATGGAGTTTTTATAACTCCACCACAGATGGTTACTTAATAGTGGGCTCTTTCGATAGTATGGGGGTAGCCGAAGGGTCAATTGATTCAAAAATTGGCGCTATTAAAGAAATACGCTTGCATGTGCATGGGGATAGTGAAAATTGGGCGCTATTAAGTGAAATTGACTTACAGGTCGATAATAAAAGATGATGGGATTAATTATTTAAATGTCTACGTTGCTTTACAAACATTTTTACTCTCTATACGAAACTTATTTTAAGCTGTGTAAGTACTCGTAAATATTGAACCATGACCTACAATTACCAAAAATTTTTTTAAACGAAAAAAAAAAAACCAAAACAAAATATGGTTCTTTAAGTGTTTTTTATATAAATGTATTTCTACTACTTACAAACAAACTCCTCCTGTATATGTATGTATGTATTCGTAAGTGTATAACAAGTTGTGACATTTCATTTTCTTTTCAATGTATAAATTTACTAGAAAAAACAAAAACACAATGTCGTAGATACTAAATTAAAATTTTTAGGTATAGAAAATGCAAAAAAGGATTTGTTGTTATGTTAAGAAAAAAAAAGTTAAATGATGCCATAATTAACATTTTTTTTATTATGATTATTATTATTGTTAAATGCCATTTTTGTAATTTATATTTTTGATTTTGTTTAAATATGAATCGTTCATTGGATAAAAATAAGAGAAATTATACATTTAATGATTAAACATATATTGTTGTAATTTAAAATGGAAGAATTTTCCATCTAAGAACGTTGCTTTACATAATTGAGAACTACATTGTATACTGCTTGTAGCCAGTCCATTTAACAAAAGTCGAGATCGCTTGCAGTTCATAGCTTTGTCAGTAGTAATGTCCATTAAAACTATTAGTTTTCTTCTATTCATCTCCGAACCTATTCCACGATGGAAGATGTTTGTACATTCAAAATCTACAGACTAAAATTGTGTTGTTAAACGTGATTTGAATAATACTTACCAGGAATTGTTAACACATGGTTGAAGGGTATAATCTTCAGTTGTAATACCGGACCTGATAGGACGACTACTTATTTAGCCTAACCTAACATAAGCTCTGATCAAAAAGACTATTATTATCCGAAAATTTTGAAAAATTGTTTCATAACATCATACTGATTTTCAAGCATAGAGCTTTTTAGCTGGCATCTAAATGTAGGTTCACGTATGTTAATAAATAAAGGACAACATTATCGCTCACTTATAATACATTAAATATTCAATACCAACTACTCTCACACTAATCACCGAAGTTCCCACATTGTCTCATCCGACAGAACTTTTGTCGCTTTGATGTGAACTGTTTGCTAATACCCTATGTGGTCTAATGACTATCGCTGGAATAGAGTGCGGAATGAACATCGTCACGCGCGTTTTCTGATAAACAGAGGCAATTGACTAGGAGAGCACAATCCATCCTAGCACAGCTTAAATTTGGTTGATCAAGCATGCTCAACTACTGCCATCGAACGTGGGTGATTCTATGCAAAACGCATTATTACCATCAGAATAAACCGTTCTCCAGTTACTAATCACATGACATCAGCATCAACAGGTAAATACTTTCGAATACAGCGGACATTTTACAACAACAACAGCTATGTGATCAGCATTTGCCTACCGTACACCACCTCCACTTATTGTCCTTAAATATGGGATTTACAAAGAGATGAAGCATCGTGTTTTAGGCAATAGGGGTAGCCTTATGCAGTGGGAATTCTCAGGCACGAGCTTGTGAGCTTTCGTGCCAGAATCCTTCTATGTAATTAGAGCTGATATTTGGAAAGATATGCTCAATTAAGGTTAGAATAAAGGGAAATCTACGTACATCATCATATAACCTGTGGTTGATAACCGATCTTTTGGCAAGGTACTGTAGACTCAGAGTATACTTATTTAGAACTCAGTCTGTAGATTATATGCCTATGAAAATAAATAATTGCATAACTTTCTAGGAATCTTTGAAGTATTAATGCAACTCGAAATGCAGCATCTAGGTATGTGCCAGATGATAGGCAGGGAATTGGCATTGTTGCCACCAGGCATCAGTCTGAAGTTGTTCAGAGCAATAGGTTTGAGGGGTACATTGTACGGACACTGAATATTCTGATCTCAAGTGTTTACGCAGGTGTAGCCTTGAATTCAAATCACTCAAGTGCTTCTCTGACTACGTTATTTTCTTATTCGTTAATACATTTATACTCACATTCGATTACAGAGAGCTCTTCGACATATCGTGCTATATTTCTCTTCAAAATTATGACAGTTTCTGGTTAAGTCAACCGAGAGATTCCATCTTTCGTTAAGAGCTATCAGTCAAACTTGAAGGATACAAACGTAATTCTGAGTATCTGTAGTTTATAAAACTGATGCACTTCAAATTCGATACACCGGATAGAGTGAACCCCCGGTCAGAAATCAAAAATATGAAAGAAATATTTCTTCGGCGGTTTCCTCTCAGCAGATTTCTGGCAAAAACTCTGAGAGTAAATAAAATTGCCATGAAAAGTTTCTCAAAAATCTGTCGTTCGGAGTCGACTTTAAACTGTAGGTCCCGCCACTCATGTATAAAATTAACACACACAACATAAGTGGTGTGAGAAGCTAGGCCGTAATCCTAACTGAAGGGTTGTAATGGCCAATAATGTATGTATGGATAGAGTGAACATAGTGTGGTATAAATCTTTTCAATTTTATTATTTACTTTGCACGATTTTAACGAAAATAATTTCTTTTTTTCACCCTATTAATCTCGAAAATAGTATTTCCTTTATTAGTTATACGGTAAACTTGTATTGTTTTAGCGTTTAAGTAACTTAAGCTCCATAAAGTCGCTTCTAAATGTTTTCTTTTTTGTTATTTTTAAAATTTTTTTTTTATAATTTTTATTTTTATTTAACAATAATTATTAAGTTGTACTAACTTGTAACTTTGTATGTATAAAGCGAAAAGATAAACTAAAAAATTTAAATAAATATTTAATATTTTTTTACGCCCCAAGCCAAGTTTATATTATTTTTTTTATAAACCATGCAGGCTTGTTTATTACTAAAAAAAAACAAAAATAATATAAAGTATATATTAATTAATTATATGTGTACTGTGATTTGTTATAAATTAATTTAAGTATTAAAAACAGCAACGACAACAAAAACAAAAAAAAAACGTTTTTTTTATTTCTACAATAAATTAAATCGAAATAAAAAAAAAATATAAAAATAATATAATTTTGTTATTAGGCAGTTACTAAAAATCTTTTAAATAAAAACAAGTAATAAAAAAATTATTAAAAAAAATGGAATGAAAACAATGAATAATGAATGGATAATGTATAAATATATAATCGTAAGTGAGAACGTAAATATTAAGCCAGTTCAGACAGAAGAAAAGAAAATAATATAAAATAAAAAAGAGGTGACTTATTCGACCTTTTTTTTTAAATGTTTAAAAAAAGCCAAAAAAAAAATTAAAAAAAGAAACAAATAAATTGTTTACAATTAGACTGCTTTTTTATGTGTAAATTAAGATGAGAAAAAATTATAAAAAAAAAAAACGGAAAGAAAAAAAAAAGAAAGAAAATAACATTGATGTGCTAATTAATTATTATTTTAAGACATTGTAAGCAAACAACTAATTTTGAGTGAAATGAATGCTAAGCTTTGATGAACAATTGTGACTCGAATGTCGTAAGGCATTGTATAACAACAATTGGATAAAATTAAACAAATTAGTATAAGGTGTAATAAAAAGAAATCTATTAAATTTATATAATATTAAAAATTTTATGCATTATTGTTGGTGCTGATCTAAAACTCATTGATAAGCTTTGCTTTGTTGAATAATTGCAATTCTATAATGCCTCTATCAAAGAAAGAAGGTTATTTACTGCCAAACAATCGTATTGTTACTAGTATAGATTCGCATTAACAGAATGACAGCAACTTTTAGTACGTGGATTGGTTTTAAGCTTAACAAACATGCAACAAAATCTACTAAATGTCAATAAAGGCTTGGTCACCTTTTGCATTAGCTTGAAAATAGTTTCATATCGAATCGATAAAGAGATGAAAATGCAATCTATGAGATTTGTTTAAGTTTAATTATTTGGCCACTAAATCTAAACTTATTCATTCAGAAGATCCACAAAAAGCTTTACACTTAATTGCCAGAGAAATGTAGAAAAAGAAATTTGTTTTTATAGTCTAGTCCTTTATGGATATACGCCGAACAAAATTTCCGTCAAACCTAACTAGAATCTATTTTAAGGACCTCATAGCCCAGATGATATGCCTATTCTTGCAATCATTTTCCGACAACTAAGTATCCGAGACAAAGTATTTAAGTATTTATTTAGTTCAGCAGTCAACGTGTTAATGTTAAAATAACTTGTCTAGCCTAAGGTGGTTTCATGAAACTATCAGAAAGATTTTGAAATGTCAGCCATGAATTCTAGGCATTTGCTGGAATAGGTACAACTGGTATTTCACCTCATAAAATCCAAGGGCTACAAATTTTACCTAATATAACCTGGATTTATTCAAGTAGCGGCAAACTGTTTTTTGTGTACTATTTCACGGTTGGACGTATGTTAGAATTTTCATTATTTTATTGAGAATTTCGCCTTTTGGCCTTCATTGTGCATTGTGTGTTTTTGTTTTCACAACATTCATCACGAAATAGACACAACGAAAGTAGGATGTAATTTTTATTACTCAGCTCCAATGCGCATTTTATTATTCCCTTAGTTAAATGGATTGCTATACCACCTTTTATTGAGGATTATAGCTTAGCTTGTTACACCACCTTTGTGAGTTAATTTTATTCAAGAGTAGCGTGTCCTGCAGTTTAAATGTGGAATTAGAACAAAAAATTTGAAAAAGCAATGAATGCAGTGCGTTTAGGAGAAGACTGCTGAAAGGGGGTCGTTTTTTTTGTTGAGTTCTGAACTTACAAGCCCATATACCACTCACTAACTATGGCGACCATATGACTAACATGTTTTCCCTTTGTTGGTGTCTATTCTTTTTTTTTTGTCAATTTAGAATTGTGATTTTAACAATTCTTAGATTTCTTTTTACTACACCTTATTTAAAGAAGAAATTAAACATTTTAATAATTGGAGTTAATTTCTATACAAAAAGCGTAATCATTAACATCTTCTTGCATGATTAAACATAACTGCGATTCAACAAACTTAATTGGCTATTGGTACGAAGCGAACGAAAACTTTTTTTGCTGAAACTTGTGTTAAAATATTCGATAAAATTGTATTTTTTTTTTACAAATTTTGAAAAACCATCTGTTCGATGTACTGAGATTAGGGCATGAATGTTTGCTTGTTGTTTCACTAATTCTTAGATAAACAAAAAAGATAAAAATAAAACATTTTTTTTAAAACAAATAATAATTTAGTAAGTAAAATACAAAAATGTAAATTATTTTTAAAGGTCAATACTACATACTCGTATATATTTTTTGTTTAATTTTTTCATGACTGTAAGTAGTTACTGTAGTTAAATGAATAACGATCAATGACAACAAAATTAAATTAAAAAAAAAATCAAATTTAATTGAATCTAAAACAACTACAACAGAAACAATATCAAGAAGAATGTTAAATAAAATGATTAAAACCAAACAAAACAAAAGGCATGCGTTAATTAATTTAATTTTTAGATAAGCCCATCAAGTTATACACTTTGGAAATGATCTGTTAATCCAAAGTTTATTTTCCAGATTAAATTTGTAAAATTTTAGCACTGCTGCTGACTAAAGGCTGTCGAGGTTGGAGGTAAGCGACACACTAACGTAATACAATGTGAAATATGAAGGATTTGAAGAGAGTAGTATCCTAAGCTCTATGTAATGTAGACGAGAAAAATAGAGCGTCAATAACAAAAGTTCTTAAAGCGCAACGTAAGGTTAAGTTAGGTTGGAAATGTGGCGCATAACTGTACCCACAGTTTCACGCCCTCAAACAGAGGCCTATTGATCCATTGAGAATCTTTGTAAAGACAGGGGAAAAGGAGTGGAGAAAAAGCAAATAAAAAGAAGAAGAGCAGAAGAGATCAACCAAAAATTAAAACGTAATTAGAAAGTACAGTACCCTAGCCAGTATCGTTTATGAACCCTATTATACTCTGAAATTAATCCTCAAAAAATCAACTACCTGTCCATCCCTAGTTATATACATTCCGTCAAAGAGCGTGATATAAAATATGATCCACTATTTCCTCTGATATCCCTATCCCTATCCATGTGCTGATCCTATATTTAAAGGGGCCTTTATACATCTCCATATTTTACCGTAATACTCTAGAGGCTATTATTGGTAGTCAACCAACTTTTCCGCTGTTGTAACTCCCAAAGTCGAACCTGATCCAGCCGATTTGTTGCTAATAACGTCGTAATGATCATGTACCCAGCTTGGTTCAATTTGATAATCTGAGATTTAACAACCATTTTCACTCCCGGACAAGAAATGGCCTAAAAAATGACTTTTCCAAGTGATTTGTGTTCCCCGATTACTCACATAAATTGCAACTCTAGAGCCCATCAGCATATGTTTTCTGACTACTTCGGTAGCATTAACGACACCGAGAACATCTGAATTAAAGACAAAAGTGAAAGTCCCTGCGCTCGTGCCCGTCAACGTTTAGGACCCATTGATGAAAATTGGCCAGCCATCGCTACTACTTTATTCTATTAGCACTAGGAAGTGTGAAAATAATAATTTATGGCCCTGTTGTAAAAAACAACAAAACATAAGTTGCATTGCCAAATAAAAATTTGTAATTGCAACTGGCAATGCAACTGAGATTCAGTTACCATTCGTAATCGAGCCATTAGTTTGAACTGAATCCACTTCCAGGCCGCTTTATAAAAGGACTTGGTAATATGTAATACCAACATTATTTGCATACGTAAGAATACAGTATCCAGCTAAGTTAGCACATTATTTATACTAATATTCGTGGGAGGAATGATAACACTCTACGCTAAGAACTTCAATAGTTTAACACTATCATCATGGTATTTCCAATGTCTCTAACAAGGTGTCGTGGCGTGGCGTATTGACTGCAAACACAAGTATACAGCGAGACAAACAATATTTGTGGTGATTTTTTTGTTAACGTTTTTCAAATTCTTTTTCTTAAGAGAATAGCATTAAAGACCGCATGTATTCCATATTATACTTGTAGATGTATCTCCAATATTTTAGCGATCTTTCACTCTGAATCAATGATCAAACTTAAGTGAGCGTTAATAAAGTGGAATTTCAGCAGGAACACAAAATGATTAAATCAATTAAGTACTGCACAACAGTGTCGTAGAGATTTCTTCGGTTGGAGATATAGAAATAAAATACTTTTCCAAGCTCGTGATCTATGAACATAAGACCAATGGCAGCAAACTGCGAAACTCTAGTTTTTATAATAAAAAATAAAGTTTTTTTCAAAATTATTTCGAACTCAGTTACACCGAGCAATATTTGTTTGTTATCTCATAATAAAACACACATGAATCGTAAAATAAATGAGGCGTGCATTTCTACTGACTTATCTAAGCATCTTTAAAAACAAGTCTACAATGTGTACCTTAATATTCTACTAATACATGGTTGCGAAATCTATGCGGTATATAGAAAAATGCGGTACGAAAAAAAAACTGCATCAAAGAGCGATGCAGAATGATTAAAAGTTGAGAAGAAAGTCTGACCGAATTGAACATTGTTATCAAACGTCTAGATCAAGCGGTTCAAGAGGCCCATGAAGCAGTCACAAACGTACCAATTCACAGTTGCAGTGTTTACATAATGTTGCAGTGTTGATGACGTTGTATCGCACTAGTAATAAAAAAAAAACCTAGTGTTGTTTCATTTTAAATATATTTCATATGATCCTTTATTTAAATATATGCGATTGTGTATCTTATATGTGTTTATTCTATAATAAATGTGTATTTTTCGTTTATGTGTTTAATAGATGCAATAATCACTATGTAAATACGTTTCTTTTTTTTTTCAATTATAATCAATATTTCAATTTTAATACTTTCTCGCTTTGACTTTTAAACAGACACTGTGTTGTATTACACGATTATTGGGTATATATAAGTAAGATTTTGATCATTTTTGATACTAGAATTTTAATAGGCTTAACAAGTTTGAAATTCGAACTTAAATTAGGCAAGTGAATATTAAATATTAGATTGTTTTTTTTTTGTGATTTACTAGAAACAACATTGTAATAGATAAATGGAGTTTAATACCTTTTGTAAAGGCCATTCATAGGAATTGGAAATGTTGATTAACATAAAAGAAAAGTTGTGGAAAATTTATCATCAATCAGTTCCTCTGCAGATAATGGCGCAAAGTTTATGTATAAAAAAATTTGTAACTATGTCGTAAAATGAAAAATATGTGAGAATCGATTACAATTACAACTTTTTGCAATTATCATTTCAGTTTCCAAAGAGCGTCTAGTTCATTGAGAGGGTCTTTGGTGGCCTGTTTCTCAAGAGCAGTTACTTGGGGAGCAATTTTCATTTGGTAAGAAGTCATAATGCCTCCTATGCAAAAAATATAAAAAAGAAAATCAAATTAATTTTAATAAATCTATTACTAAACAAGATGAATAAACTTACTTTTATTTAAAACATCATGAGCATGATTCAAAACAATTTGCAATGATTGCTCCAAAGTTTCTACGTCACGCAAGGCCTTTTGTCGTTGACTGCAAATGCGTTGCCAAACATCAATAACATCTAAAAAAAAAAAAAATACAATTGCAATATTAAACAATTAATTTTGTTAATAATTCCCATTCAATGTTAACATTACTTATTAAAACTGGTCTTTTATTTTGTGTAGCCAATATTGCTGTAATCGCAATTGCTACTATTTCTGATCTCTCAGAACCGGTTAAACAATTTAGAACCAAAGGTGAAGAGGGAGCATTAAAATCCAAACAACGTTGTTGATGCGCCTGTAAAGCATTGCGCGCTATGCCTACCACTAAAGGTGGTGTACTACAAAATAAAGATGCTTCAATGATACAAATTTATTATTAATTAATTCAGAAAGTGTATTTACCTTTTAGTCCAAGTTTTAATTTGTAATAAAGACAGTTCAACGATGGCATCCTCACCCAACATTGTCAATTTCAATTGATATTCTATGCAATGCGAAAGTTGTATTATTTTAATGCATTTTACAGTGAAATCATCAAAATTTGTTTCTTTTTCCTCTGTGTGGGGCCAAAAAGGATCAAGCATCTGTTAAAATAGGATTTTAGTCCATAAGCAATATTTTAAACACAATATATTTCATCTATCCTGCTATGTTTTTAAATACTTCAAGATATCTAACTTGTTTTTATTCAACTTTTCTTACCTCATTTGGGGGATGTAGTGAGAGTATAGTGCGTGCCTTTTGTGACCAAATCATAGACCAGAAATCGTTAATTGTATTTTGTTGTGGTGTCTGCGCAATAATAAAATTTGGACAGCCTGTACCCAAATTCTAAAGAGAATTAATTAAGGAATATTAAATATTATTAGGTATTAAACAATGATCTTTTTATATATTGTACCTTCACGAATGCAGCATTTATGTAGTCATCAGTTTCTTTGTCTAATTTAACACGAGCATGATCGTAGGGCAAACAATCTAAGGATCTGTTTTTCTCTGGGAATAGTTTTGCAATGGAAGTTGTTCTATTATGGGCATTTTTTGCCAAAAGATCTTGTAATTCATTCCATTTTGTACTCAAGGGAGTGTGGCCATTAAGCATTTTAACATTAAGCGATTCAATAAACTTCTCAAAACGTTCAACTTCCTTATGGAAATATTTGAGTGTTTTGTCATCGCTAAATGGATCAACTGGTTTTAGTTGGAATGTTGAACCGGAATGTTTCTGATCAGTGTTTGCAGGTTTATCACTGCGCATTGAAACGGAATCCCAATCGAAATTATCTAAAGACGAAAGATCTGAACAATTGGATAGATTATCATAACTAGATTTGCGGGCAGCCGGAGAATCTACGGGAGAAGTTAGCTGCTGCAAAGTTCCAGCTGGGGAGGTGCTGGTTAAGGGTGAAAGTTGTGAATCAACGGTAGAATTAATGTATTCCTACAAAAAGAAAAAAATTTTTGTTATTTTCTTATTGGAGGTGTATAGTAGCAGTCTTACCTCTACTCGTTGAATTTTATCTTGCTTTTGTTGTGTTGTTGTTGTTTGTTCAGCTTTTTTAGGGGTGATGGGAACGCCCACCTGACTGGCTGGTGGGCTACTAACAACCTCCGGCTTTAATGCTGGTTCTGGTAATATAGGTGGTGGCACTGCTGTCACCCCGGAAAAATCAATGTCACTTAATAAATCAATATTTGATGCTGGTTTTTTATCCACTACAGATGGTTTAACAGCAGTGTTTGCAGACGAAGACGTAGCTGGTGTCGTGGTTGAAGGTTTTTCAGCTGTTGTTTGATTTTCTTGTTTTGTTGGTGTCAATGGCGATTGTTGACTACTGGTAGCATATGTATTCACACTTTTGGTAGTCTGTGTGTTAGCTGTAGTACCAGAACCACTTTGCATATAAGTGTTGTGTTGTTGTTGCTTTTGATAAGTAGTCTGCTGTTGTATTTCGGATGCTGGTGCAATCGCTGGTGCAACCGCAGTGAGAGTTTGATTAGCAGATGGTACCGACGGCATGACTGGTGTTACTCCGCCGTTGATTTGATAACCATAAGGAGCATTATAGTAGTTTAAATTGTTGCTCGGAGCTTGTGGTTTTATATCAGAATTTCCAATCGCCGCTCCAGGCGGTTTCGTATGAGAAACTATAGGAGACTACAAAAATTTTTTGAATAAATTTAAAATTTTAAAATAAAAAAAAAGAATTAATTTTGCACTTACGTCAAATCCCGTAGCCAAGTTTAGTTTACCAGCACTTGTGGAATCCGTAGTACCAACTTGAGTATTTGTAGCCGCAGCCCCGGTTGTATATTGTCCATAAAATTGGGGATTGGTTGGCGCTGTCTGTTGATAACCGCTGTTATAGTTATAACCGCCAGTTTGTGGATCATAACTGTAGCCCGGATGCATGGTCGAATAAGAAGAAATTGGTTCAGTTGTAGAACTAACAGATGTTATCGTTGTGGTTGTATTTAAATTTACAGCAGACGCACTTGTGATAGTTGAAGTCATAGATGGTGATACTTGTGGATAAGATGCTGTAGTGCTTATAACTTGTAAAGGATTTTGAGAGTATACTGGTGCAGATTGAGTTGTCTGCACGGAATTGTTTTGATTTTGTAAATTATTGACTACATATGGTGCCTGCATAGTGGGTGGAACGTTTGAATTATTTTGCGTTGATTGCAAAAGTGTTGTGGATGATGGTAGTCCCGGTTGATTTGTAGACACATATAGGGGTTGATTTGTAGGTACACTTGTGGGAATTTGGAAATTGCTTTGCTGGGGATTTGTTTGATAATTTGTATTTAGATTATTAGCAGCCAGTGCAGTACTATTGGAGCCATAATAATATGGCTGTGGTGTATATGCAGATGATGCTGTTGTCACAACTGGTTGTGTATATAACTGAGAAGTATTTGAAACCGTTGATTGAGCTGAATGTAAAGAGTTTGTCAACATATTAGTGGCTGAAAGGGCTGCGGAAGGATAAGTGTTAGTGGGGTTGTTATTTAGAGCAGTTGAATTTAAATATGGCTGTTGATTGACATTGTAATTCTGCTGATTGGGATTGATGTAATTTTGATTATTGCTCTGGTATGTAAGATGATTATTTCCCATAGGATTATAATTCATTTGGTTAACATTTGATAATTGATTGGGTACAGAGGGCATATTCGTTGAATGCTGTTGCTGTAATGACAAATTTCCCATATTGGCATTCAAAGCTGTAAATTGTGAATTGGGCGAAGCTTGCGGTTTATATGCAGGTGGTGCTATATTTTCTTGATATTGTAAGAACATTGGATTAGTATAACCAGCCCCATTTGTATCATAATATTGTGTATATGGTGGTGGTGGCTCATTTGGTCCCACTGTTGGTGGCATTGTGCCACTAGTGGGTGGATAATATGTACTACCACTTGAGCAAACAGCTTGTGTTGGATTTTCAGAGCCTAAGGGATTTGGCCGAACTGGTGGTATATATTGCTGAGAATTAGAAGAATTATAAGCAGTGTTTGCATTTGTCTGCATCGATGAAATATTTTTGTCTTTCGCTGCCTTCTTCGCATTCATATAATCACGTAATTTGGGTGTAGAGGTAGCAGACGACGTATTTATCATGGATGAAGTGTTATTTAGTTGATAGCTATCAGTAGTTGCAATATATGGCTTGTGGCTAACACTTTTCAAACGTTGTTGACGCTCTTCTGATTGTACATCACGTGCCGATTTGCAGCGCGAAAGAAGTTTCTGTACGTTAGCTAAAATTATAGTATAAGGTTAAAACAAACAACAAATAAAAATAATTGAAATATTTTCAAATTACCAGATAATTTGTTATAGAACTCCAATCCCTTAACCGATTTGGCCAACAGATCTTCATAGACATCATAGGAGGCTGCCAATGAGGCAAAGAAACTTTCACGTTTATTTTTCACATCCGCCAACGTTTTTAAAACTGGTGCAGCCTTGGCATAGGATTCTGTCAAGGCTTTTAAAATATTTTCTTGAGCTAATAAATTCTGATCGATTAATTGAGTTAAACGTTCATGTTTGGCTAATTCTCGTTCAAATAATGTCTGTAACTCTTCATCACCATCATGGGCTATAATTTTAGTAGTTATGTCGTCATCGTTCACAGCTATACGCAAGTCTGCATGAAATTGAGAACGTTGGGCTTTCATTTCATTTACCTTGTTAACAATAAGCTTAACATCTTTAAAAACTTCTGCCGTATTTAGTTCAGAACTCAATTTTGGTACTGATTGTTGTATTTCTTGCAAAGGTTTTGATAAAATTTTCAAATTGTTAATATGCAACTCCATGGCTTTACGTAAAGTATCATTAGACTCTCCAGCTCGATGGTGAGCCTCAGAATATTTTTGGAATTCCCTCGTTAATTCGGTAATATGAGCATTAGGAGTTCTTTGAACTCCAGTCAATTGTTGAAATTCTTTTTCTTCCTTTTCCTCCTGCTGTAAAATGGAAAAAATTTCTTTAAGATTTGCCTCTACATCGCCGCAAGTCTCCGCTAAACGTGACATGGATTGTACTAAATCCGGAATGGCATTTTTATTAGCATTTAATGCAGCACATCTATCCACAATACCTTGCGGTATTTTATTTGCTTTTTCGCTATTGATATTGAGATTATCGAGTGTTAATGAGCTCATGAAACTGGCCAGTTCACCATCTTTTTCCTCAATTTTACTGCCATACTTTCGCAATAGTTTAGCTTTTTCCTCACTGTACATTGAACTTGCTTCATGAGCTTTCATTGGTACTAAACGGGCAAATATGTCTTCACCCGCCACTTCTGGATCGGTGGTTGAAAAACCTATTCCGTTGACCAAGTTAGCACCCTGAACAGCACTTATTGAAGATAACTCTGGTACAGATTCATGATAAATGAATTCATTTTCATTTTTGGCATTCTTACGTTTTGCCTCAACAACGTCGGCGGTGAATATAAGCGATTCATTGATTTCTTTTATATCCGGTAAACCTTTTGATTCTTTACGAGCTTCTTCAAGTTTTTCCCAAGCGGCCTGGAGGATAAAAAATAATACCATTTATTAGATATTGTTTAAATTATTGTATTATTAATTAAAGTTTTAATTTTCTAATTGACCAAAAAGAATCTTAGCAATAATAGATCTCATAAACTTGATTTTATTATTTTTCATAATTTGTCGTTCCCGGCAGGACCTTCGCCTCTTTAATGCGGCGTCCAGAACGTCATCCCAACTGTCATGGGTAGTTTATCAGCAATAAATGCGCTGAGATGCGAAAAATTTACCTAAAATTTCAGATAGAGAGAGGCAATTACCCAGGAAAGTATGATCTATCCTGCCAATGCTGAGGTTGAGCTGGTAAATTGCTATCTATAGAGAATTATTATCGGTAGCATAAGCTGTTATCCGGTCCCATCATCAAAGCCCATATACACGAGATGTATTATAAAAACGACTAATATTTTCATACTTAAGTGGTCTAAGGTTAACCTCTACTTTATTATGATGATCAACTGTTCTGGAACAGAATAGGCAGAATAAAATAGGTACCTTTGGGAACCTTGATAGTGTCTTTTTATTGATCATTGTACTCTAAAGGCAAAGACTAGTTTGCAAGATTTGCGGCAATTATTTTCAGCGTGGAAAGATTCTTCTCAGGCATTTATTGGCCCTTCTATCTGCTTCCTATTCTATTCCTATCAATTATTGACTTTTACTTTAAATCGCTATTTTTTTTTTGATTTCTGTATACGGTTGTCGTTGCATTTTTCTCTTTGCTACGCTGAGGATAGCGCGTTCAATGAGCGTTTATTCCTTCGATGTAGGGTATCTAAAAGTAATTTATATTAAATTTTTTTTTTTCAATGGAGTGACGTAATAAAGAAAAATGAACACCGGAAACTTTAGGGATGTTATTCCTAATTAAATTAAGGACTAAAACGATACTTTTAACATATCGAAAAGTGTGTTTATATTTGATAAAGAACTCACAGAAACCATATTTTTTTATATGATTAAAGCTTACCTCGTATAAAGTTACTCTTTCGCCCATTTTTCTCTGCTCTTCCGCATGTTGACCTTGATACAAATACAGAATGCAATTCAAATAGGAAATCTTAAAGCGTACATATTTCTTCCACTGTTTATAAACTGATGAGTCCACTACCTGCGACACGGGGCCTTCATCGCCTCCCGTTAACAAGGCAGCCAAGGCTGCTCCATAATACACCACAATTTGGGCAGTGACTTTAGCCACGATATTTGGTTTACGATTATCTATTAATGACTTTTCTAATATACATTCCTGAGCCTGAGCGAAAGAAACTTGCTGCATAAAGACTAGCAGTTCCGTGGTAAAACAATCACCAAATTCATCCATATTTATATAACGTTCACGTATTTCACCAAATGCCCAGGCGGCACATTGGAAATGAGTACAAGCCAATTTCATGCCTTCTATATCAGAACGATCCACAGCGGCACCCGCTTGGGTATGAGCAACCGCAATATTAAAGAGCACGGCTGCCTGTTCATAGCCAATATCATTGTATTCTTGGACTTTGTTGTTGTATAATTCTTTCCAGGTGAACTGGAAGATAACTTTCTTGTCTCTTAATTTGGGAAAACGATTTAATAGAGATTCCAACTGGCAAAAATAACGTTTAAGTAAAGCACAATTGTCCTTCGGTGTATTTAAAGCCTGATTGCGCAAAGTTTCCAAAGCGTAAAGTTCTTTAGAATAATTATCGGGATTCTCTTGATAAAATTCGGCAATATACTGCAAATTGTTTTGGACAATAAGAAAAAGAAAAAAATAAACAAAGAGTTATTAACAAATGTAAATGTAGAGAAGATAAACAACAAAAAAGAAAATTTTATTAAAACACAAAATAACAATAAACAGATGAGTCAGTTTTTCACAATCAGCCCCATACTCTGAACCCCTCCCTTGTATATTTAGGAGGAACAATTTGCTTAAAGACTGGGCTTGAACCCAATATTATGGGGATTTTATGATTTATTAGACTTACTTTTTTTAAACCAGAGAAGGAAGTACCTTCTGGACTGGTTTTGTTGGGAAACCACAGCATATGCAGTCGTGGTACTGCCTCCATTGTTGTGAATAGACAAAAATTTCACCAGACAACTTGTGAATTTTTTCTCTGTACGTTCGCTACTCTCTTAATATTTTTATTTCTTCATAAATTTCGTTATTTCTATTAAATATTTTCGTATATTTTTAAACACAAGCAATTCTCTATTATTTGTTATTAATTAATTTTGTCATGCACAAAATAAATTGAGAAAATTTTTACACCGTTTTTCGCTAACAAATCTGACAGACAGAGACTCAATAAAAAAATGAAACTGTAGTCGGCTGTTTTCTTTTCACTCCAATAACAACAATGAATGAATTTTTCTTAATGTTTAAAAATACGATGGTGCCATATGTTGCAAAAAAGAATAAAACCCCGATTATTGCTACCAAATTAATGGGGTATTTATAGTATGCTGGAAAATAGTAGATTTGATATTAAATAATTTAATTGATCTATTTAACTTGAAATTATATGTTAATAAGGAAAATTCTTGTAAGAACTATTTAACTACATTCAATTATTGTAAAAAAATAGTAAATGTTAAGTTAAGAAACTGAAATAAACATCAACGTGGCATCTCTGTCTTAATTGAGCAATACTTTTTGCCATTGCCACACACCAGTATAATGCATTACCAACTACAAGGGTCAAGTTACCAGGAAATAAAAAATTTTGAATCAACTTTTGACAATGGCCCCGCTAATTGACTTTAAAATTACTTATTCTAGACATTCACCGGTCAGCATATAAGAGACAGTACATACAGACATTTATAATAATACAGTACGTTTTTGAATAACGATACTTTGGTGAATTACAATTTTATTCACCTCATCTGACAACTTCACCACGCTTGGCAAAAACCAACCACTTTCAAACTCACAACGCCAAAGAAATTCACGAAATTTCCTTTTTGTGTGGGACATACTAAAAAAAGTAATTGATTTTTGTGGTAGGTTCTTCCGTCCCATCCCATTGTGAATCAGATCAGGCCAAAAATCCAACACACTCAGCGGTGCCAACAACCCGCAGATGCTAGCTACCACCCAATATTACAGACGCCAATCAACCAAACTCCACTCAGCAAACGACCCCGTTCTGTCACCACTCTCAAACTCACAACGCCAAAGAAATTCACGACATTTCCTTTTTGGTGGGACATACTAAAAAAAATAATTGAATTTTGTGGTCGTTTCTTCCGTCACATCCTATTGTGAATTAGATCCGGCAAAAAATCCAACACACTAAGCGATGTCAAAAACCCGCATATGCTAACTACCACCCATTATTACAGACACCAACCAACCTAACTCCACTCAGCAACGACCCCGTTCTAACAACCCACCATAACACATACTCCGAAAGAAAAACCACCACGCGGCCAACAACAACAACCCAACACGCGCACCCTACAAACTTGCCACGCTTCATGACGGCTTCGTTTTCATATATAATAATCAAACCGCGAAAAAAGAATATGAGAATTCTTATTATTTAACGATGATGTTTGTTTTTTGAACAAAGTTTTTTTTACAACCAAACCAGGCAGGAACTTAGCCTCAGGCGCAATAAGGTGGCTTTTCTGAAAGTTCGTACTTCAGGAAAGAATGACGTTTAGAATTCTAGACTGTCCTCATAGATCGCTGTTTTTCCAGCAGATCTCGGGCTCACTGCTTGACGCACAAATCGAACGGAATCAGGCTGAACATAGATAAAGAGTAACAGCCTGAGGACGACAGCTAACTAACTAACCTCACTCCAGAGACACAACACACTCAAGGAGGCAATCCGCTGAATTTTATTCAAGCAACATTTTCGGTTAGAAAGTCTTATGCCCAAGGCAATCAACCAACCAAAAAACACAACCATAATAATAATTAGTCTAACAAACGACAATCCACCAAATGGCCCTAGGAACCAGCTCTTTGGAGTTCCCACACTGATAGAGAGCATTCTTCTTCATTCTTTCTTTCCTCGGTGTTTCTTTTCCAGTTCAGTTTTCTGTCTAGAACCACCAAAAAATACTTGTTGACCTCTGAAGGCAGCGTAACCTCGGTAATCTGAAGGTTTCAATTTTGTACTTACGCGAATTCGTAGCCCAAGAGGATAAAGTTCTGAGCGCAGTTACCCCACCATCGACAAAAGTTTACCTCCTACTAGAAATCACATCAACGGCGTATGCTACAACCTTAATTAAAGCCCATATTTTCTAGATGCTAAGACGTTTAAGAACTAACATTAGCCACCAGTACCCATAAGAAAGGGGAAGTACCCCCTCTGTTGAGTACTCCTGTATTGCGCGTGAGACGATAGAACATTCACTAGTATTCGATCAGACTAGTCTTCTTACCCAGCAAGTGATGTGATACCAGAAAATCTAGTTCCATCCCTCAATTGAAGAAAAGGGAAGGAACATCCCTCAATATCTAAGAAGGCTGAAAAAAGTGTATTCACAACATCCCTAGCGAAATTCGCCTCAAAAAAGCCTGCCCACTTCCTAAAAGCGCTCTTAACTGACCGCAATTATTGTAAGCATGTTGTGACACATACTCAACAAAGACTTGTCTATATGTTTGAAAGGATGAGAGCGATATCGGTCTATAATTCTTAGGACCGACGCGACTGGGTTTACCCGGTTGTCGGTATAAACACCAACAATAATCACATCTTTTTAACCGTAAGGTATCATCATCATCACCGGAGACAATCACCAGGTATTCGTATAATATATATCTATCACCAGCAGAGCCCGAAAAATACCATCCAGATCCGGCGATTTAAAAGGCTCAAAGCAACATAGCCCATTTTACATTATACTTGGTAATAATTTTCTCCAGGTCGGGTATCATGACAGCATTACAGACGGGATTAGCTTCTCTTAACGGAAAGCTATTCGTGTTAATAAGATTTTGGGGTCCTTGACAACATCCTACGGAAATGAGCCCCATTATCAGAACCTTGATATTTTTGAGAGCTTCTTTTATGATCGTTAAAACTGGATCTAGGATGAACAGACAGATCCAGATAACAGATTTTCTGACTGTGGAGTATGTGAAAATCTCCAGGACGATACTTGTCTTGCTGTATTCGAATTGATATGCAGCCTCCACGTGGTTGCTTCTGGATGGCATACCAAGCACCCGCTAGATGTTAATTATAATAACGTGCAGCGAAATCCCCTGGACTTTAAATTTGGGTTATGCGTAGGGCTTGGAACCCATCACGTAAAACTATTTATTTATTCAACAACATACATGCCCTTTAAAAGATCCCCTTAAAAGTGCCTGGATGTTTCCAACATGATGACAAGGTTCAGTTTCAGTTTTTGTGTAATCACAGGTGTTGATCTTGCTAATATGTACACTGGTTCCAACTAAAAATCGAGTTCTTGCAGATTGTAAACAACATCCGATTTTATATTCTCCAGAAAATTTCCGAAGTGTATGACTGTCCGATCAAATTTTCGTCAACAAACTTCGGAGCTAATATTCGGAGCTATTGTTGTGATCATAACCTGTTCGATAAGAGCAGTACGTGACCTGAGATATTTTAACAATTCTTCGGGTACACCGATTAATGAAAACTTCGCAAACAAATCAAGCCTGGCATCCGTAGAAATACACAAGCTTTGAAAATTGTTATGGTGTGTGCCTTCCACATCTTCTTACTCGCCTCTAACTAGGTTATGGGAGAAGTCACCCACTACTAGGAGAAGTCTCTTGATCACAAAGTGTGGTGGTCCTTATGTAAAAGTGACGTAGGTTCTAAATGGTGCCTCACTCTGAGAATGACACACTGGCTCTGTAGGAGAATTATTGAAACTTTTCTAACCTAAGCTTCGGTGTGGTGGTCCATCGATGAATAAGAGGAAATGATCCATTAGTGTAATGCAGAGGATTGAAAGAATACGTTGTTGAGGGAGATCAGTTATAGGATAAGGTCAGCACTATAAGGGCATTGGCAACAATGATTTTGTTTCAACCGATTGAGGATAAGGGTGCGATCGATATGAGGTGGCACCCGCGTCTACGTTACAAAGGATTAGGTTAACCAGAGCCACAAATAGTAAAACAAAAATAATGTTGGAAAATTGGATACTCACTAACTCGTAATTATCCGACTGGATCACTTTGATATCAGATCCACATTCATTGTCAGGTTGGAGATAAAACTGGGCATCTACTACACAGAAAAATGAGAAATCAGACTATGCTGTCAGCATTGCGGTTTTCCAAGCGCGAGTAGAGAGTGTATACTTATCATCACTTATTTTTATTGGACGATACGATATCAGGGACTGGGATATGGGAACTTTATTATTAAAAGTGAATAACTTAGCAAGCAGTTAATGCTAAAGAATTATAGAAAATAAACATGGACAATACAATGACTTTTAGGCCTTTATAAGAAGGTTACAAAAGTGGGTGGCAACATTACATACACTATTATAACCATGATGCAGAAGGAAAAGTTCACAGATATTGTTGTGCGGTCCTGATTGAAAAAAATAAACTAATGGCAACTAAGTGCATCCATGAATATGCTTACGGAACCGTTTAGGCTTACTAGATAAGGTTATCGAAACGAATACTTTTTATATCATCTCCCAGCATTCGTAAGCACGATATCTTATTATTTTAGGGATGATACTGTTCATAACTTATATCAGAAGTGAGGATTGGAAGAATTTAAATAAGTTTATACACGATAGACTACCTTTATATAACCTGTACCGTACCACCGTACATCAAGACCGGCGATAGACCTTTGATTTGGCCGCGTCTTAAACTGTAATTGGGTAGCAATGTATATTTAATTTAGGTATGTTAACAATTATGGATTATAACTACATATGTTTTAAACATGATACCTGAAAATGAATGAGTACATATGTATGTACGTACGCGTATGTGTAAATAAATCATATAACCAAACATCATTGCTTTACAAATAGAACGAATGACACTGACAAAAGAGAAAAATTCTTTATTTTCCTGGATTATTTTTTTTAATCTTAAAACTTAATTCCATAAAAAAATAATACAAGAAAATAAAAAAATAACAATGCAAAATACACATTATTTTCATGTATTTTAGCGTATACATACATACATACATATGGGGTCGGACATAATATACTTACTGCTCATGTTTCTGTAGAGATTGTGTGTCCGATGCTTGTATTCAAAATTCTTCATGTTATTCTGCGAACAAAATAATTTCCCTGTCAACATTTGCTGACATAAGAAAAAAACAAAACAAAACAAAATATTTTTTTGTAATTTTTCTATTTAATTTTGTTTTTTTTTTATTTTGTTTTATTTTTTCTTTATTTTTAATATTTTACACAAGAAAGCTTAAAAAGCAAATACCACCACCAAACATTTTTTAATAAATTTTTTTTCCCAAAATTTTTACTTGACGTTGAATGTTAGCTTGACTGGCTGCTCTGTTACTTTTACTACACAGTGTGTGTGCTTCTTGTACAGGCACACACATGTAGAAAAGTAGTTAAAAATTTATTTTTGTTTTTATTTTTGGTGGACCAAAGACACATATTTTTTGGATTCTATGTGCAGAGTATCGGGTTAAAACCTAAACAACAGTAATAAGAAAGAAAAAAAGATACCGAACACAATTTTTTCTAAAACAAAACATAAACAAAATATTTTGTGTTGAGGCGAAAAAAAAAATGAAGAATAATTGTAACAACAGAAAATGTCTGACTCTGATGTTGTTTGTTGCAATCAACTATTTTATGAACACATTTAGAAACACTAGAATATCTTATTCGTTTTTGTTGAACTACTTACACTTGAAACTAAATTTACAGCTTAAATAATAAAAGGGACTGCGGATTTGGTTTCTTCTGCTGCATCGAAGTCAAAATTTCAGAAGAAAATTGGAACCACTCAGAAAGCCACCTAGATTAATGTAGAATTGAGACCACATGAGATTGTATAAGGCTAAGCATAAAACAAGCCTTACAGATCATGGTGGAAAATATCTCACGCTTTGTTCGACTATGTTTATACTTCGTCCCAAGTGACAACAATGCAGAACATTCAGTATTGACAATGTTGTTCACATACCATAAGATATGTTTCTTATTAACAAAACTATTCGCCATGTCTAGTAGGAAGTGTTTACGCTAATTAAACACAAGGCCAGCTCAGACACCAGCCCGGTGTCAATTCGTATTCACAGCATTAAGTCGGTAGAGATAACAAAAAAAAAATGTATTCTAAGTATAAGAGCAGACGCAAGAAATTCATCGAATTAACAGTGACTGATTCACATTGACGGTGATATTACCTTGAAACTACAGTAGTTTGGGTGGGAGGTTTCATGTATTCATAACTTAATATTTTAAAGATCTTTCTACTACAGCAGAAGCAAAATATTTACGTGTGAATTAGAAGGAAATATTTAAGCTATCTTTGCAAATCTCCATGAGTGGTAGACAGAAGAAATGAGGATCTCTTTTATTTCTGAATTTAGAGTTTCAAGCAATTTAGAAAACATTTGCTTAATTGAATACGCAATAAACGTCTTCGTATGGACATAAGCAGTAACAATATTTATGTCTCAGATATTTCCGTGTGAGGAAAGCCGGATATACTATTAAGTAGAAATACTGACATTTCTACCTTTGCTGATGATGACAATGCTTTTCTCAGCATACATAGAAATTCGCACAAAGCATTCTGGCACTTGTAAGGTTAAATATTTAAGATAGAGAGAAGAATGGTCAATGTGGTGGAGCACCGCAAGCAGTCGTTTTATTTTATCCACTTAACCTACATTGGCTATTTTGCGTAATCCTGTTGACTAAGTGACTTAGTGGATGACTCCTTACTTACTTACTTGCTAAGCATCCCGAAGTGCTCTTCTGAGATACATTAATAACACTGGTTCCACATATGTGTTTATTCTTTTCATCAAACTGTTTGCATATTCAGTCTGAATGTATAATTACTCTAAAACAAGTATTCTTTTAGTCTACGACGATTGGTAAAGTTCGGGTTACTATCCACAAAATACTTCCCGATTGAATAGCTCAAATCACAAAATTTTAAATTTTTTAATCATCATTTGGCTTAAGAAGAGTTACCGCTTTTTCTCATCATTTCATTCGCTGCATATAACCTTCCAAAATTCTCTTATTACCCCACGGATAAAGATTCCGACCTCGCCATCTGAGTTGTATGGTCCCGCGTGCAAACCAGAAATTCAGTCTTGCTTTGCTGATTTAGCTTTGCATCGAATATTCATTCAACCTTACAGTTAGTTTTGCTATGGTCCTATCTTCAGTACCTTCTTTTTGTGTTTATTGAGAACTTCATTCGATAACTTAAATTTTCGCTTGGAAGCAATTCGCGAGTTTTCCCATTATGCTCTGAATATTTCGCTCTGAATATTTCCCCTGATTCTATATCAATATATGCCCCTCGTAAAAGTTCAAATTGAAAAATGAAAAAAGCCGTTCTTATTACACATTTTCGGTGAGAAGCATTTTCCAAATTGAAAGTCATTTAAGGCATTAAGCCATTTCCTGATGAAACTTCACTTGTCTTCTATTAACCAAATTATAGTCCCCCCGACTCTGATGCGCAATACCGTATTCAACCAGGTTAAATCCAACAAAGCCTGCTGCATCATTACAGAACAGATTATTATTGCAACGATAATTATTTTTAATTTCAATGTATCGATTAATCAATATTGATATACTGCAACTCTCATCTCTATATGAGAAATGTCAATGTTTGTTTACAAGCAAGTAACATACGTATAATCAAAGTCGAAAACTTAAAAAAGTTTTATCCCAATGTCAGCGAAGAGTTCTATGATAGTATGGACAAATAATTTCATTATAATTAAATTTGTCTACTTTAAAGATTGTATTTTGTTAGAAAAACTACTTTCATACCAACTAAATCAAATAATTTCACCATTTATGCACTGTAGAACAAAAGTACCAATTAGGCCGTTTGTCGTTACTCAAGTGTCTAAAGCATAACCAAAGGGTCTTTTCAACTATTCTCAGGCTAACTGGCAGTTTTTCATATTTCTACTGTCTGCGTGCATTTGGATTATTATTCTCCCTCTGTATCTTCCATAGATTGATGTCAGGCGTAAATAAGCAATTATTTGCTTACACCACAAAGATGCATCGCACATGAAACATGCATTTTTTTTCGTCTATTTATTTATAACAAAAAATATGTTTTGAAACACTTAGTAGTCAAGATAGAAATTTTAATACACTACGCTCTTCAATTTGATTATAAATACAGAAAGTTTTCTGGGATATAGATAGTATGTCCTATGTTATTTAGTCATTGATGACATTGAACTATAGGTGACCACATCCAGCAGAGCAAACGATTTGTATAGGTCATGTGCCTAAAGGGAGATATAAACGTTTAGCCTCTCACACTTATGTTGTGTGTGTTAATTTCATGCATATGTGGTGGGACCTACAGTTTAAAGCCGACTCCGAACGACAGATTTTTGGGAAACTATATAATATCATGTAAACTTAATACGAGGACATTAAGCGAAACTACGGCAGTTGTAGGGTTCTATTTTTAATCATATTCATACTCTCATACGTACGTAAACCCTCATCGTGAAGATTGGCCTTAGGAAACATAGACTTTTGTAGAGTACTAGGAATTTATTACGAAACAGTTTTTGAACGTTTTAATACAGTTGGATAATCAAAAAAGTTCGATATTTGGGTGCTACATGAAATAACGGTGAAAAATTTAATGGATCGAATTTCAAGGTCCAATTCACTAAAAAAAAATTTCTAAATCTTACGTTTTTTGAAGCGGTACAATAATAATGTGCTAAAAAGGCAATGAATGAAACAAGCTGAATGTTGAGTGCCTGTTAGAATTGGAAATAAATTGCCTATTATGAGCTTTTACAACCTGATCAAACAGTTAACGGAAAATGTTCGGCCATGAGTGTCCCGATGGTCTGGTAGGTAGTGTGCTAAACTTCAAAAATCGCAAATACTTTTTATTATCTGGCAGGAACTGATGGAACTTATCTGGAATGTTTTAATGCATCCACCACTTATTAGTAATAGCTTTGGAGACTTCTGATCCCGTAGAAGTGGAAGAAGTTGAAGTGAAGTGAAGGTTTATGCCTTCTTACTGACACATTGTTAATTGCCGCAAAAGGCATTGTACCTCGCAGGCAGCATCATCGAGAACTTCGAAACTTATCATCTTCATTTGAATCACCTATGCTGTGACCTAACCATACTTTTTTCTCAGTTCCTCTGTGATAGGAAATTTGTTTTGAACACCTTTTTATTAAAGTTGTAGTCTAGTAGAACACTTCACGATTCCAAGACCAGGTCAGACATCTCCAAGAAAATGGAATATGAAAAATTATTTCTTGTTCGAATTCCTTTCAGCAGTCTTCTGGAAAAACTCTGACATACACAACATCTGTTGGACTTCGATTAATTGTAAATATTAACAGAAACCCAGTGTACCAAAAACATTTATAAAATCGTAGGGTATACGCGGATGGATTTTTTTTATTTTCATATTTACTTCAACTAAAAGTGAGTAAGTAGCGATGACGTATGCAAAATGGTACATAAAGTGTTGAGAAAATTTATAAAATTTTTGTGGCATTTTACATTATTTAGCTTAAAATTAACAATTTTTTCCATTTCCCATTTCTAAAAACTGACATCTGCTTGTTAGCAAAACAGATTTGTTGTATTTGTCATCAGGCATAACTTGCCTTTGAGATTAAAAAGTAGGGATTTTTTTTCGCTAAGAAGTCATGTATGTAAGGAACCTTTTTAGTTTTATATTTTGTTAATAAATATTGTACATAAACATTGTACAGTGTGTCTTAGTAAGAATGCATTTTTTCATTTTAAAATGAAAAGCCAAATTTATAGAGAAAGTTTTCCTTTCTTATTTGATTGCAAAGAAGATACTTTCCGATTAAGCGTGGTACAAAATGCCTGCTCTGGCTACAGGGCATTTTATAAGAATAAGTTAAAAGAAGTTAAAGAAATATTTTTTGGGGGCGGGGTCAAAAATTAAACTTCTTATAACTTTACAACGTATGCACCAATTTTTATAAAACTGATATCCAATGAAAGCTCCAAACATGTACTTTCAATCTCAGTATAAATCTTAAATCTTAAAAATTCTTGTTTTAGCTTTAATTTGATGCAATTTTATAAACCTGGTGCCTTCGTTATAAAGTACAACGAATCCACCAATTTATATAAAATTGATATCAAATGAAAGCTCCAAACGTGTACTTTAATTCCCAGTACAAATCTTAAATCTTAAAAATGTTTGTTATCAGCTTTCATTTGTTTATAAAATTGATATCAAATTAAAGCTGAAAACAAAACTTTTTAAAATTTAGGATTTTTAGAGAGAATGAAAGTACACGATTGTAGCTTTCATTTGATACCAATTATATAAAAATTGGTGCCTTCGTTATAAAGTTATAAGAAGTTAAAAAAATTGTTTTTTGGGGGCGCGGCCAAAAATTCTGACTTTTAACTTCTTATAACTTTACAACGTATGCACCAATTTTTATAAAATTGATATCAATGAAAGCTCCAAATGTTGTTTTAGCTTTAATTTGATGCCAATTTTATAAACCTGGTGCCTTCGTTATAAAGTACAACGAATCCACCAATTTATATAAAATTGATATCAAATGAAAGCTCCAAACGTGTACTTTAATTCCCAGTACAAATCTTAAATCTTAAAAATGTTTGTTATCAGCTTTCATTTGTTTATAAAATTGATATCAAATTAAAGCTGAAACAAAACTTTTTAAAATTTAGGATTTTTAGAGAGAATGAAAGTACACGATTGTAGCTTTCATTTGATACCAATTATAAAAAATTGGTGCCTTCGTTATAAAGTTATAAGAAGTTAAAAAAATTGTTTTTTGGGGGCGCGGCCAAAAATTCTGACTTTTAACTTCTTATAACTTTACAACGTATGCACCAATTTTTATAAAATTGATATCAATTGAAAGCTCCAAATGTGTACTTTCATTCTCTCTAAAAATCTTAAATCTGAAAATTTCTGTTTTCAGCTTTCATTTGTTTATAAAATTGGTATAAATTAAAGCTGAAAACAAAACTTTTTAGAGAGATTGAAAGTACACGTTTGTAGCTTTCATTTGATATCAATTTTATAAAAATTTGTACCTTCGTTAAAAAGTATTTTTTGGGGGCGGGGCCAAAAATTTGACTTTTAACTTCTTATAACTTTACAACGAATGCACCAATTTTTATAAAATTGATATTAAATGGAAGCTCCAAACTGTGGCATAATTTTGTAACTTCTCGTTTACAAAAAATAAATGTTGCACTGAATTTAAAATGTTCACTCTTGCGGGTATAGTCTGTTATTACAGAAACTAACAATTTTTTATAATGACTGTTAATTTATAAGCCGACAAAGGCTTAAGAAAATAAGTTTAAAAGTTTTCTTCTTTTTAATTTCGTTTGTTAAGATGATTTCAACACCAAACCACTACCACATAAATATAAACATGCACACTAATTGTCTGCTCATACATGCATGACAACTCTCTGACAGACAGGGTATGGTGGTATTTTTATTTGTATGATGATCGTAATTGTGGATTTTTTTGTAAAAATATTTTCACGTTTTTATGATTTTAATTAAGAATGAAACGAAAGAAAAACAGAAAAGAAAAGAAAAGAAAAGAAAAACGAAAACAAAATGTAAAACTTTAATTAGAAATAATTACAGAAGATGTCATGTTCCTGTTCCGGTTTATAGAAATAAAATAACATGAAAGAATAAGAACAGAAAACAAAAATTCACATGAGAAACTTTTTCTTTCTCAGCCTTGTCAGTTAATTTGATAAAATGCACTCTTCAGGGTTTTCTTTTTTTTTATTTATTTTGCTTTGCTCTCTTCTTTTAAATGTATTCTGTTTTGTGTGTGTGTGCACCATAAATTCGAATAATTTTTTAATTTATCCATAGTCGACCTGCTAATAAGCAAAAATAAATATTTTTAAGAAATTATATCATGATTGTGTTGTGTGTACCCTATAAGCTTTAGATTAGAATGTCAATTGCATATACAGGGTCGAATTGATTTGGATAGGATTACGAATTTATCTTCTTACGCAACTTATGTTGTGTGTATTAATTTTATACATGAGTGGCGGTCTCTAAAGTTTAAAGTCGACTCCGAATGATAGATTTTTAAGAAACTTTTCATGACAATTTTATTTACTTACAGAGTTTTTTCCAGATATCTGCTAAGAGAAAGGCGCCGAAGAAATATTTTTTCATGTTTCTGTCTGCTGGAGATGTCTGACCTGAAGTGTGAACCATGGCCGCACGTCTAATAAGCCAACACATTATCTATATTTCAGAATGACTTTGACCACTCATCCCTGGCTGCTATTTGAAATATCTTGTTGTCTCTCGGTAGCCTAAGGCATTGTTGATTTCCGTTTCTTTTATACAGACGTCTAGTTTTGTCCCACCCTCCACGTTTGAAGCTATCTGCATAGCAACAATTTCCCACGGTCTTCTGTGCCATTGATCCGTATGACCAAGGAGAATTTGAAACAGAAGATTTGAATTTCAAAGACGAAAAACCAAATTAGTGGTGAAGATATGTCTAACCACTAGCTGCCACTTGGTTAGAAGTATTTTTATCTCCATAGCAGAGCTTATAGAACCTTATAATATGATGAAAATCCATCAGAATATATATTTACTCCTTTAAAGAAACAGAAATATTCTGTTAGAATTTAAAAATGTTGCCTTTAAAACACTTACGGGCTAAACCAAATGCCTTGAAAACATTTCATTCACCGACTATAGTTTCTCACTTTTTTTTTGTTTTCCTGATGCTTTGTAAAGTTTTGAGCTTTTATTGGCCAAGTGTAACTGTGTAACAACTGTGTGTTATTTACTGTATTGCCAGTTAAAAGGATAACAATTTCGTTGATGTTCTTTTGTTATGTTACATTGTCAATTAGTCTTTGGAACTTTTCTTTCTGTTCGTTTATGTTTTTTTTTGTTTTCTTTACAATTTCCATTCATTCGGGTTTTTTTTTTTTGGGAATGAACACGTGTGTGTGAGTTTTTTTTCTGACTTGTCATTGATGACAATGATGATGAAACTTCAAAAGGTATTGACAGACACATCCACATCTTTTTTCTATATTTTCTTTGTAACATTTTTGTTATTGAAGTGATGTTTTCTTGTTGTAGCCTTGTGATTATCGGTAGGAGAAGTGAAAGGGTTCGTGAGGAGTATACATGTGTATATGGCTTTAAAAAGTGGAGATATTGAGAAAAAAAAAATACATGGGTTTGATGCTTGCATACAAGCTCTTAGCAATTTTATGTAATTGATACGAAGTACAAAGCTAAGAGCTGTTGAGCAGGCTGAAATGTCTGTCAATAAAATTCGCTGAGAATTTTTGTACATCTCACATTGACTACCTGTGCCTTAGCACGCTTGTCAGTAGAGTATTACTGTCTTGATTGAAAGATTTACGCCTTTGGTCATACAATGAATGAGAAGGCAAAATCAGTTCATTATATTCGACATGTTCTTTACTACCACTTAGCGTATGGATGGTTGTTAGTACACTAATGCGCCTAAAACGGAAAATAGATTTTAATTTCGTTTTAAATTCTGTTAAGTATTGTATGGTAGACAAACAAAGTCTAATTTACATAACAAGTGTATCTTCAATTATATTGTATTTATTGACGATCTAATGATTTGCCAATATTGGCCATCGTAAATAAAACTCGTATATTCTTAAAATCCAATTAAAAGTTTTATTTTTTGTTTGTTTTGTATTCAAAAACTAGTCGATGCAATTATTGATTTCTGTTATTGTGAAATACAGAAATTACTCACAGATACATACAAACATTGTAGTGTAACACAAGTTATAATAACGGCATAATCATAAAGAGCACCACTAATACTTCTCATCTTCCCTTAGGCTCTCTGTATATTTTCTATTTTCATTTCGAAAAATTATGCTGCAAAAACATCATGTAGGCTGGGTTACAGTGTTGCCGAATGCATTGTTTTTTTAATTTAAATTTTTCATAGGGAATCGTTAATTTTCGATAAACTTACTTACTTTATTGGTCATTAGACCACTTCAGTCAGGATTACATCTCACTTAACATCTCACCTACAGTCAGAAATAGCACACTTTTATAATTATTTTTGATCACTAATTCTAAATTTATTTTTGGATTACATGGGAGTTTCTGTAAAGCGAAGTTTTTAATACTATTAACTACGTCTGTATATGAATAGACTGGAGTATGAGTGACAATTAATTAAATGTGAATAAATATGTTGCTTATACGTTCAATGTTTTATTTTAGAAAAAATTTAAAACGATACCTTCTATTGCTCTCAGCCATACGATTTATTATAACCCTTTAGCCAGGATCACAACCTAGTTTCTCACATCACCTATGTTGTGTGTGTTAATTTTATACATGATTGGTGGGACCTCCGAAAGCCAAATTATTGAGAAACTTTTTGAGAGTCGCCGTATTTCATTTTGTTGGAGATGTCTTACCTGTGGTCTGAAACCTAGCCTCACGTCTAATAAGCTAAGATCTTATTATTTCAACATGTTAAAGATTGACGATTTTATACCAGAAAATTACGATTTGCTGAAAACATTAATTTTTTTTCTGATTTCATTTGAAGAAAAGTGCTAAAGAGTCGCATAAAATGTTTCCCGAGTAATAACGATTTGGATGAGAAAAATGGAACACCACGAAAAAAGTTTAAAGACATCGAATTGCAACATTCAGCATGAAAATGACAGCTTGAGTCATTAAGAAATGACAGAAATGTTAAATGATCGTCTAAAAACTATGGGAAAGATCTAAAAGATCTAGAAAATGGCTGCCACATGAATTGAATGACAGACAAACGGAAATCCGCAGAAGTGTTGTTTCAAGGACTCTACAGATAAGCAGTGTTGTATCGAATTATTATTGGCGATAAGAAATTGATTTATTTTCAGAACTTTAAAAGGAAAAAAATTATGGATTATAGATTAATGATCAACTTCGGTTGCAAATCCTGGTTGATTCGGTAGGAAGACAATGCCGAGTGTCTAGTGGGGCCAGAAACGTGCAAGATAATTTGACAACATGACAATGCACCTGCAAAGCAAAACCGGTTCAGCATATAATCAAAGCATTCGTGTGGGAGAAGCTACCCCATCCGTCGTATTCACCAGACTTGGTTCTTTCTAACTATTATTTGCTTTCATCGATGGGACGCATTGTCTGAGCAGCATTTCGATTCCTACGAGAAAGTCGAAAATTGTGTAACTAATAGGTTTGCTTCGAAAGACTAGCTGTTCTAATGGCGTGTCATCCACAAAAATTGCTTGAATAATGGATAAAATGTGTAGCCAATATTGGCTAATGCTTTGATTAAAATATAGAGATAGAGATAGAGATTAGTTCAAACTGGTCAAATCAATCAAACAAGTTCAATCAAACATAAAGCTTGCTTGTTATACCGACATGTGCAATTTTGTATGCCACGGTTTTTTTTTTATCGATATACGATGTCAAATTGTAATTTTTTTTTGTATGAAAATGTATCATGTGTACACATAAAATATATTTTATCTGCCAATTTTTCTAAAGTTAACATGGCAACTCTATTTGGTATTAACGCAAATATATGTACGTAGTTTTTGTATTTTAACACAGAACGAACATGGTCTGTAAAGAATTATGGCCACTGGTGAATGTCAACGTTAAAGTTTTGGTAGATTTACGAGAATAACAAACATTTCATTTCATTTCGTTTATTTTTTTACAATCTTTTTTTTCTCACGCAATGATTTAAAACCGTATGACAGTCACACAAATAATCAAAAGCAAAAATTTTCTAATTTGAATTCTATTTACTAACACAAATACATTTTGAAAAAAAAAACAACACACACACACAAACATGCAAAACCATAATGAATTTACAAACAAAACTTTAACAAAAAAGCTCCAGTTTTAATGTGAAAAAGAAAAGAGAGGGAGAGTGACAGAGAGAGGGAGAGAGAGAGAGCTGTAGAGTCCACCTTTTAGAAATAAATGTTATTGCAGTTGTTGAAATTGCAGCAGCTGTTGTTTTGTAGATTTTTGCTGCTATTATTGTTGTTGTTGTCATTGTTGCCTATTGTTAAAAGTTTTTATTGAATTGAAGGAAGTAAGAAAATAGCAAGAAACTATACCGGCGCTAACAAATGCAACAATAAGAAAGGCAACGAACGGCAACAGAGGATATAACAGAAGCTGTAAAGGAAAAACAGACAGGCAACATCTGTTCAACTGTCGATATTGTCTTAGCTATTGAACAATGGCAACATTACGCTGCATTGACCAACATAATTAAAATTGTTCGCGAAAGTTTTCCGTTTAACTTTAAACGACAATCGCAATTGTATGTTTGTATGTTAGTATGTGTTTCAATAACAGTAAGGAAGAAAATTATAAAGATTTTTAAGCATTGACTTACACGAAAATGTGCGCTATACGCTCGTACATAATGTGTGTGAGTGAGTTATTTAAAAAACGCTTTTGTAAAGAAAACGTTTCGCTCAGTTTTTTTCTATAAAGAAATCCAAATAAAAGAACTTTTCAGTGCAGAAAATAAGTTTTTCCCGAAAAAATAATTTCTTATCATCCACGAGGAGGGTTTATTGACATTGGACATTTGATGGATGTCTTCACTTGGGCTATTGCATACGATGCATTAAAGGTAACAACAAAGCTGACGCACATGTAGTGGCTGGTACAACAGAACACTTAGTTACTTAATTGGTCATTACAAGCCTTTAGTCAGGATTATAACCTAGCTTCTCATACCACTCAACTTGTATGCTAATTTTATCTATGAGTGGCAGAATCTAGTGTTTAATATCGACAAGGATCTGCAGATTTGAGAAAGTTTTCGTGAAAATTTTATTGTACTCCCTGAGTTTTGCTAAAAGGAAGTTGTCGAATGAAATTTTTTTTCAGTTTTCGGTTTGATCGAGATGTCTAAGCTAGGGGTTATGAGCTTTCGCTTGTTAGACGACTTGCTGCCTACTAGACTACAGCCACAACAGATTGGCATTCCTCTGCAGAGACATTATACGAATGCTCTCACACAATCTTCACCTAAAAGGTGGAAAAATAAACCCACTGGATGAGAGATCAGACTTCATCTTAGGGACCTCATAGAAATTATAGCGGAACACTGTTCTTTGGTTGCTTATGTTCGGTTGCGATTTTAGAAATACCTCGCAACGATTTCTGTCTTAAGGACCTATAATGAAGAGTTTTTTGGGTAGCCAGTATTTATTGTGAAAACGTGTCCAAAGGTAATTTGGATAGAATCCACACAATCATAACACAATCAAGATGCCAACCAAGATGTATAATTATATGACATCATAGGTAATTTCGGCGTTATAACGCTATCCCTTAGGATATTCTCTTCGCCCATTTAATTTAACATAACATGTGGATTTTATGTTCTTCTACAGAAACTTCATTCGAATTCTTTTTGGAATTTGAATTTTTTGAATTTCTTTTTGGAAAAACCTTTCCAACATTTTGAAAGAAAATTTCTATGCCTTCGTAATTTTCCTATGCATTCTGTCGTGTACCGCACTGTAGGGGATAAGATAAAAGATAAAAGGAACCTGAAAACATTACTAATCAAAATAGCAACCTAAGAACACTATTCAATGTGAAAATGTAAAAATTCTGCGAAAAGACAGCGTGAATAGTGAATAGTGAAAAGAAATATGGCAAGACAAAGAAAATGAAGGAAAAAAAAAACTTTGATTGAATTGCATTTTGATGGGTCACAAATAACATAGAAGGCTACTGGATTCACTAAAGCACAATAATTTAAAATTAAACTTCTCAATCTCAATGATTTGCTCTCCTAGTTTCTTTACTTTTGGCCAACAAAGCAATAGTGGAGAGAGAAGAAAATAAAGAAATTCTTTTCTTTTGGTCAAGTTTTTTAAAGCAAATAGTTCGTGGGAAAAAAACTATTCAGAGAGGACTTTTAATTGGATTGGATTGAATTTGGTTTGGTTTAGTTAATATAATTAAATGCCACAAGACAAATTCATTTTAAAACTAAATCTTCTCCTTTTTAATTCTGGATTCGGCTATTTTAAGCGTCATAGAATTCTGACCAGAATGGCCACGCTATAGTCATTTAAAGGTATATGGGAACTACTAACATCGAATTGGTGTAGGTTAGTGACAATTACGTGATAATATGATAATTGAATACTACGGTGAACACTGTATTACATCCCTGATGAACTACAGAATATAGGCATCTGCATGAAGCACAGACACTTTGATTTTGAACAGTTAAGCGACTATTACAAGATCGAACGTCGCCTGCAAACACTATCTTATGAGAGAGATTGTTCTGCTATTACACTCTCTAGCCAACGATCAGGTCAAGTTTGCAACAAGAATTGCATGAGACGGATGGTTTGCCATCAGGTAGTGTTTGCAGGCAAAGTTCTATCTATTACACGATAGCGCGTTAATGATTTCAGCGCAGAATATTGCATTAAAGTAGTCGAATATAGTCCCTATTTTGCTTGTTTCTGTATACTTGGATAGGATATCATGAAAGAGCCTTACATTGGAAAAAATAAAGAAGGCAATCATTGTCATAAAACTAACCGTATTGCATAAAATTTTTTATGAGATTTTCCATACACAATATAAGGAGTTTTGTGGGAACCCTCATAGAAGTAAAACCTTGACTTCACTTTGATTAGTTCTAGCTTATTAAGATTGATAATGAACGTGATTACCGTTATCTTATTTTTAGGTTAGGCTTAGATGAAACAAATCTTAGATGAAACAAAGCTTTCTGTGGAAAATCTAATTCAAACACTGCAATGATCCGTGAAACCTATATGAAATGAAAATTAACCGGCAATACTATTGTAGAAGTCACTATGCTACTGAATAGAAACGAATAACCTAACAGTTCTATGGGTTGTACTGGTAGCCTAGAGAGCTGTAGAGAGCTGTTACATTACGCACTCATTTAGTACTGAAAGTTCTCGAGAAGGTTCTTCTATGCTTTCCAATAATTGATGGCAGCCAATCTGCTTTTTTAAGGTCTTTTTCATGATTTGGCACAATTTGAATATCTGATCGATGATGGATTTACCAGGTCTAAGGTATCATTGTTACTTTTCATTATTTTTTATAATACAAGGTTTCCGGCCGATTCTTATTATTATTATTATGCCCCTGTTATTGGTATATAAAATTTAGTCACCTCTCTTATCATCGACAATATAACAGGGAAGAAGATCTAAGAAAAACAGATTGACTGCCATTAGCTAGTACAAGGCCAACTTTGACAGTTCGGTATGAGCTAAGATATACAAAAACTTTTTTAAATTTGGTGTACTTGCAAAGCAGAGAAAACCCAATCCCAGAACTTTAGAACTTTCAGTATCAATTGAGCCTTCAGATGTGTAGTGTAACAGACCCACCCACAACTTTACGTTGCTCATTAGACTACCAGTGCAAAACTATTAGATTGTTTTTTATTATTCAGTAGCATAGTGATGATGTATCTCGGGTTTATAAGGAATTCTGATGCTAATGATGTAGCGACTGCTGAATACTCAAGTAGGTATGAGCACATCTTGGTACAACTAAGGGTCTTCTGAAAGTCTTACTTGTAGCTTGACATTATATTTTAAATAAGTACGCGTACGATTTGGAAAAAGCTTTTTTCGTGGAGAGGAAAGAGAATTTGAAGCTTTGTAATGGAAAGATTGCTTCTACAATGGAAATTCTGTTCAATAGAACTCTAGCTAGAGTGATATCTAAGCTAACCTATATAATGTACACATATTATGTATGTGTTAAAAAAATAATATGTTTAAAGTCCTTATTTTCTCTACAATGAAATCTCTCAGATTTTCAGAAGACGTATGTATACCTATTGAATTTTAAATACATTCTGCATAAAAATATTTATAAATAACAGAATAAAGTATGACGCTTATCTTGTTTTTTAAAACCTGCAAATTTAGGCCGGCATACCACACAATATTTCTAACAACATATTAAAAATTTAAAAATTTAATGCCTTTCCTCTGAATTCATTAAACGTTTGTGCAACAGAAACGTCATAAAGGAAAACTCATCACAATATAACACAGAATTTGTTACTCTATACTGTATAAACTGTATACTATGCTGCAAGAAAAAATAAATCTTTTATTTTTATTTTGTTTTTAAATTTATGTGTATGAGTGTATGTATGTATGTATGTGTGTGTAAATTTTAGTTGCAGCTTTTGTTCAGATTTGTTTGAAACAGAAGTATAAATGAAAAACAGAAAAAAAATATTAAAAAAAGTTTTTGGAATTTTTTTATTTTTTTTTTTTTTAGCACAAGTCCCAGTTGGCTAGGAGTTGGTTGGGCTTTTTGTTTTATGTTTGAATGAAATATTTGCAGAGAGAAAAAAAAAATAATAAAATAAAATAGAATCCCAAAGAAGAGAGGTAAATGAAAATAAAGTAAATTTACTCACTATGGTGGTACTTAAAATAATGAAATTATAATGCTAAACATACATTAAAATTATGCACAGAAAATAACGAAAAAAAAAAATATTTGAAAGAAAAATATTTAAAAATATTAAATTTCCGTTATTTTTTTTTATTTATTTGTAAATATTTAAATGTAAAGTAGAGTAAAAAGATGTTATTATTTACCCAACAAATAGAAATATGATTAGATATTGCTAGGCAGTGTCAGAAAGATAAGATATGTTGCTAAATGAATTTCTTCTACAGAGCTAAACACAGAGAACGGTAAGGAAAAATGTATCTTATTTATGGTAAATAAATGTGATACCAATACTCCTGCGATTTGATCTTTGATCCTTCCAACGTAGACAACGTTGACGATTTCCGTTATTCTACGTATCAAATACCCGTCTCGCTGGAACATCCTTTTGCATCCTGCGCTGAGAGGAAGTTGTCGAATGAATTTTTTTTTTCATTTTTCGGTTTGATCGAGATGTCTAAGCTAGGGGTTATGTGCTTTCGCCTAATAAGCCCACATGCTACCTACTAGACTACAGCCACAACAGATTGGCATTCCTCTGCAGAGGCATTATACGAATGCTCTCACATAATCTTCACACAAAAGGTGGAAGAATAAACCCACTTGATGAGAGATCAGACTTCATCTTAGGGACCTCATAGAAATTATAGCGGAACACTGTTCTTTGGTTGCTTATATTCGATTGCGAGGCTGGAAATACCACGCAACGATTTTTGTCTTAAGGACCTATGATGAATAGTTTTTTGAGTACCCAGTATTTATTGTGAAAACGTGTCCAAAGTTAATTTGGATAGAATCCACACAATCATAACGCAATCAGGATACCAACCAAGATGTGTAATTATATGACATCATAGGTAATTTCGGCGTTATAACGCTATCCCTTAGGATATTCCCTTCATCCATTTAATTTAATATAACATGTGGATTTTATGTTCTTCTACAGAAACTCGAATTCCATTTTCTTTAACGTAACGAAACGTATTTCTTTTTGGAAAAACCTTTCCAACATTTTGAAAGAAAACTTCTATGCCTTCGTAATTTTCCTATGCATTCTGTCGTGTACCCGTCTCGCTGGAACATCCTTTGCCATCCGAAGGACATGGCTGCGCTGCACAATGTCCATGTCGTTAAGGAGATTATTGTTGAATCGGATGCGCAAATCTTGTTGGACCTAATATCTTACGTGGAACTTTTCTCTCGAATACTCAGAAGGACGATAAATCAATGCTTAATAGTGTCCACACTTCTGCGCTAAGAAGAAGCACGGGAAAGATTTGTGTCTTGTAGAGTACTAGTTTCATCATATTAGTGAGGTCTTAGCTACTAAATAAGCAGTTGATATCAGCACCTGCTGCCAAACATGATTTTACGCATCATCTCCAGACTAACATCATTTTTTCATTGACGAAATTGAAAGCATAATTGTCGGCCATTATCGGGGATTCAGTCGCGAAAGTCTCGTAGGTAGTGTGTTTGCTTTTTTCCACAGTAATTAATTTGTGTGTGTGTACTCTTTTGAAAAACAAAAAATGTTGATGAATGAAAAATAAGGTGTAGTAAAATTAGTTCCATTCTAAGTATACGTGGCGTTAGACTAAAAGAGCTTATTTATTTATTTATTTAGGAATGAGAAGACAGTACTTATAAGCTGGAAATACTTGTATCGAAGACTCATCTGTATCGAGAAAATAGCCGCTTGTCATTCAAACTGATAGAATATTATTTATCTCACTGACAGCACTAGCTTCGTGTTCGATGGAATGCTATCTGGTGGAAGAGTGCTTTGATCATCCTGGCCGCGGTTCGAACTCCAGGTCCGACATCTTCAACAAAACGAAGTATTAAAAAAATATTTCTTCAGTGACTGTATTTCCGCAGATTTCTGGCAGTAACTCTGTAGGTACAATAAAATTGCCATGAAACAATAGAACGGTCGTTCGGAGTAGACTTTAAGCTGTGGTTCCCACCACTCCCATGTAAAATAACACACACAATATAAGTGATCTGAGAAATTAGGTCGTAATTCAGTCTAAAGGGTTGTAATGACCAATTATGTATGTATGCATGTAATCTGGGATTCAATACTCCGCATGTTCCTACTTGTCGACAATATGTACTACGTTTTGCCCTCATTCACTGCCAGACCTATTATGATTGACTCGCTTTCAATAGCGTTAAAGGCAGCAGTAATATATTGCTTGGTATGCCTTATGATGTCAAAGTCGTCAGCATAGGCAAGAAACTGTGGAAAAATAGAGCCGTTACGATGCACTTCCGCCTTCCGCAGAACACTTTCCATAACTTAGTTGAAGAGTCGCTTGAAAAGGGATTTCCATGTCTGAAATCTTGCACGATATCAAACGGAGAGGTCAGTTTCAACGTTGATGGAGCTGCAAGAGTAACTCAATGTCAATCTGCATAGCCTTATCAGCTTTGCATAAATACGCAGGGCAGACATTGTGGCAAAAACTTTTTAAAAAGCTATCGAAGGTTGCCTTAGGTTAGCAGAAAGATGGTGTGTGCCGCCTACTTTTTCATGGGTCTTCCCCAAGATTTGGCGTAATATGAAGATCTGTTTGATGGTAGACTTGACACGGCTGAAACTTCATTGCTAAGATCCTATCAGAGTTTTGACGTTGCTTGCAAGAAGGATTTTACTCCTGTAGATGGCGTGGGGTCTCCCAGGACAGAGAAAAGGTTAAACTGGCAACAGCCACAGAGAGCAATGCTTACTTGGATTCTATTTTATCATAAAATTATTATTCTTGACTGACATCTTTCATCGCGATCGCTTAATAAAGTTGTGAATTTTAAACAATTCACCTTAGGGTGCCTTAGAATTTTTCGTCTTATTTTTCCAAGTGCCGCACAATGATAGAGAAGATGTACTGTGGACATCTCTCTTGCCTTCTCATTACAGCTACTGTAGAAGTATTGTGATATATGCTTAGTCTCCGCGAGTGTGCACCCAGAGGCTAGATTTCTGAAATAACTGATATAAGCTTCCTAAGATGGAATCTGGCCAGGTTTAACGCAAACCTTGTGTTGCAGACGTACAACAAATCAGTCAAAAATCATCGTATTTTTTCATTCTCTTAAAAATGGCGAAGATTTTTGATGCTTTGTTTTCATATGAAGAAAAGTTTTGGAGAATCAGGTCGAATATTTGTCGTATGATGTAGTGATCATGCTCTATAAGAAAGAATATGCAGAAGATGGTTTCGACGGTTCAGAGATATTGATTGTGATGTGCAAAATGAAAACGTGGAAAACCACAGTTTAGAGCAGAAACATGTTGCACAATAAAGAGTTTCTGACCATTTAAAAGCTGTGAGAAAGATCCATAATTTTGAAAAAAGATTGTCATAAGAATTGAATGACAGCCAAATGTAAAACTGAAAAAGCACTTTTGAAATTATGCTTCCAAGATTCGATCGAAAATTAGTGTCAGTCAAATTGTTATTGGTAATAACAAATTGATTTATTTTCAGAAACATAAACGGAAAAAATCATGGGTTATTTCGGGAAAATCATCAACTTTGACTGCAAAACCCGTTTGGCAGAAAGACAATGTTATCAGTAAAAAAATTATTAATACAGATCGTTTCCGATAACAAATCGTCAATTTGAACTATGCGTAGTTCAAAATGATATCAGATTATGCCACAACACACGGCAAGTTAATTCTGAAACATGATAATTCAACTGCACACAGGGTAAAATCGGTTCAAGATATAATTAAAGAAATAAGATTGCTCCTTCCGCTTACTATTTGTTTTCATCGAAGGAACACAAATTGGCTGACAAAAACCTCGATTTTTATGAGGAAGTTGAAAATTGGGTGACTGACCAAACTATTGGTGGCTTTAAAAGACTGACAGTTTTATTGTCGTGAAATTGCCTGAAAGGTGGACAAAATCTTACGTATTAAAACTGTTGTATTCAAACATACAAAAGAATATCAACGTACCGTCGATCAAAGCACAAATTAAAAAGTGTGCTGAGAATATCTGATAAAATTGGCTTGCAACATATTAGGCTACCTTATCAGGATCATTTCAAAAAGAGAATCAGTGAAGCTTTCATCTCATTACAAGATGTCAAATAACTACGAAAGTTGGATTTACTTCTGGTATTATTCTTAAATATAATTAAAATTTTAACAATTATTGACATTTCACTTTGCCATTTATTAACAACTCAATTTGTCTACAGTCTTTAAACAGTCTTGACCCACTATAATTTGCTTAATTGTTTTCATATGTTTTGTTTTTCTTCTTTTGTAGTAAATAAGTCTCGTTAAAGAAGCCTCTTTGATTGCTCTATTCTGTTCTGTTCTTCTTTCAATTCATGTTTCATTATTTAAAGAAACTTTTTTTTTTATGATTTATTTCATTCAATATTTAAGATTCCTTTCTCTTTAAAGCTGTTCTTTATTTTTGTGGCGCTCAATTTAATGCTAAATCGTTGGAAACTTTTAATTAAAAAAAAAAGTGCAACTACTTGTAAACGTTTTTGCTGAAAGTGGCAACTAGAAAATAAAAACATAAAAAATTAAAACATTTAAAATAAAAAAAAAAAATCATTATGAAAAAAATGCTTCTTCACTGAGATCTGTAAAAGAGGAAAAGCCAACAAAAATTTTTAGATCGTCTACATAAGGTTAATATAGGGAATTGCTGCTGCGAGGTGTAATGAAGCTGCTAATTTTACACACAGCACTGTTTTGGAGTTAGCAACTCATGGTTTTATTTATAGATAGAAGTAGCCGACAATCTATTAGGATAGACACAACTAGGCTAAGAACGCCCTATTATTATACCACAGCAATGTGGTCACTATTCTTGAAAATATGCTGAGCTTCTGAAGAATTTACATACACTCCGAATGTCCATCCTCAACAGATCATTGTACTCGCAGATACTATCTTCTCCTACGACATAACACTGGACATGGTTCGTTCTCCTGTTCATGTTAATTTTAATTAATCAATGTATTCCTAATGCGCCTTCAGAATGCAATTTTCAGTAATGATTTCAACAATGGAGTTCGAGCAGACTTTCCATGATTTCTCTATTTATACTTAGGCAGACATGAAGTTCTATTTTTCCCATATTCGAAGATATTCCTAAGCTTGCTAATTCTCAATGGGAAAATTCAACCGATAGTTCGATGGTTGTCTGCTTAATTCATCTGCTCTACAGAGTTTTTAAATACTCAGCGGATGATGCCTTCTCATGCAGAGAGGGATTGAGAGATTTTTGGAACTAGATAACTTTGTTTTAAGAAGGAATGATAGGAAAAACCTCTACAGGAATTGAGTTCCATATAGCGATAGTTCGGCTAAAGATTTTACAGTCTGTAGTGCATAGTGCTACCCACTCTCCTACTTACAATGAACACAAGTGGTCGCTCGGAGTAGACTTTAAACAGTAGATCCTAATACTCTATACTCATGTATAAAATTAGCACAAACAACATAAGTGGTGTGAGAAGCTAGGCCGTAATCTTGACTGAAGAGTTGTAATTGCCAATTATGTATGTATTATGTTATGTACAAGTGGTCTACGTGACAAAAGTGTACCACGAAGAAAAATATGATTTCTGGGAATAAGTTGCTTTGTTTCCCTTGAGCATGTTCCGATCTAGTAGCGGTAAAATAACGAAGCACAAGAAATTGCGGCGGTTGTTTAATGAATTGAGTATTCCACTGCCTTTAATAAGAATTGTCGTCCTCTCCTGCACGCGTTCGAGTTGCCTCAAAATATACTTCGAGAAATCGGTACAAACAGCCAATAGTGGTGTAAATAGTAAAGACATCAGAAGCAGCAAAGTTGTTCTTGCACCATTTTAAGAAAATAAGGCACTTGAAAGCATCTCTCTATATGCTTGAAAAATGTTCTGATTCCAGCAACTAACGTAATGAATTTACATGCATAGTACATGAAGGGTGTCTCCCTGTTCTCGTTTTGCTTATTTATTAAGAAACCACAACGACTACATACACGTAGTAACATTGGGGAATTGACTGATAGTTCTGATCGCAGTATGTCATTCACTTTAAGCCTTTCATCTTAATCTTCAAAGTTCAAAGGAATACAATTTTTTTTGTCAATGTTAATAAAAAACAGATTAAGAGATAGTACAGGACCTCAGTATCCCCGAATTTAGATTGAATTTTGATTGGATCCCAACTGTAACGACCCGTATAGTGCTATCCCTGAGAAATCACGATATAAATCGAAAGATGTGACTACCAATACCAAGTACAATCTACGACTATTACTACGCTCTCCCCAAATTGTTGGATAGTTTCCCTTCTGAGAGTAATGCCAGCAGGCCATTTGTTGAACGGGTCTTATGGGCAGCTAATGGTTTATAAACTTATCAGAAACTTGGAAATTGGGAAACATCCAGGTATTGGCCGGTAATACTCAGTACATTATCCACCTTTCAGGATAGAGAAACGCATGATGTGCGACACTAAAGAGATTAGCTGATGGTTGACTGAGAGCCAAAGAATACATCTTCATAGCTGGAATACCGCCCGGCTCGGAAAACTTACCATGTTCCGTAAGAAGATTTTTAACCACGTGAGCTCAAGAGAATATAATAAGAATACATACATAATCGATCATTACAACCCTTCAGTCAGGGTTATGAACCTCTTATCTCGCAACACTTGTGTAGTGTGTGTTAATTTTATACATGAGTGGCGGGGGTTACACAAAACTCCGAGTGACAGATTTTTGAGAAATTTTTCATTCAGAGAAAGTTATTTTTTTTTCATATTTTCGTTCTGATATCTGATCTGGGGCTTAAACCGTGGCCTTATCTCTAATAAGCCATTACAATACCTACTAGACTACGGCGAGTTATACAATAATAGGCAAAATTACTGATATTTTTTCGTTAGGATGCTTTGCAAAGGTTTTAGCTAAAAGAATAGACTTAGCAAACGGTCTAGATAATGCACAGCCATTAATTCCTAGGATAGGGGTTGAATTACCATTATTCCACACTCTTTTAATGATCCGTCAAAACCTTTTATTTCCTTTCTGAATAGAAAGATGCTAATACGTGCCTTAGTACTGCGACACATGAAATTCTCTGCGGGGTACATCGGTTTGCGCTCCCTTCTTTGGATCGGGCTCCAAGTTAGCACGTCTGATTCGGCCAATAATTTGTGTGTCACTGTTTACATTTTTGGTTTTTTTTACTCTTTAAATACTAGTATGTTCCTGTATGTACATGATGTGAATGTTGCATCATTTTGTCTTCATTTCTCAAATCAATTTAGATATGAAGCACACCATCTGCGTACTCAAAAGCCATGGTATAATTATTTTGAACCAGTGACGTCTCTATCGTGTATGAAGGATCGTCTCAACTGATCTCCCCTTAGGCATTTTATTACTTCAATAGAAAATTAGTAAAGTATGGCGCAGATTGCTCTACACAGTGGTATGTGGTAGGCTGATAGCCGCTAAAAAGAACGAGTGAATCTTCTACTACTGAAAAGCGTGAAACGAGGCTATTACGGCTATGAAACTCTGGTTAGAGAATTAGAATCTTAAGCTGACAGAAGTATTCTCATAAGCAACGCAAGACTTAGTTGGCAAGAAAATTTAAAGCCTTCGGAGTATATCAAATATCAGAGCTAGTTAACTGATGATCATTTAACTTCAAGACTGAAATGCGATACGCTTGCTGCGGGGCAACGGAAATCGTAAAAGTGTTGTTTAGAATGATAGAAAGTTTAGAATGGCTTAAGCAAAGAAAAATGTTAAATATTGTCAATCATAATGGATTATTATATTAATGAAGTCACCGTAGTCTAGTAGGTAGTGCGTGGAGTTATTGAAAGAGACCCCGTTGTTTAACCCCTGGCTCAGACATCTATAAATAAGGTTGTATTTCAAGCAATCCTAAAAAGTATAATCAAAATATGACTTTTAATTAAATCAACGAAAGCATATCCTTTTCAAAGAACCCTTTATCTTCAACTATTGCTACCTCAATAATGGAATCAAATTAAGAATATTTACAAGCCTGCATATACGTCTGTCGACCAACTTGCTTTACAGATTCTCAATTACCACTTCAGTGCATGCATAATAACAGAAAAGTGGAGAGAGAAAAAAATCATTGAAACTCTTGTTTCTCTTTCCTGTTCCTTGTTTATGTTCATGTTGTTTTTAATTTTCCTATACATCCTTACAATTGTGCTAACAGAGTTAGTATAACTAAAAAGATTATTAATTACAAAAGGCACAATAGTTTTTTTTTTCCAAAAAAAAAAGAGACTTCATTACAGAATTAGAAAAAAGGTTGTAATTAATGACCTACTTTACATGTTTTTCTGATGCAGACAAATTTGAATTTCTTCTTTAATTCAATGATTTTGAAAACTTTCTTTAAATTTAATTAATAAATAATGTTAAAAATTTTTAGTCTGAGAATACTTATTTACATATTACTATGAACTCGCCGTAGTTAAGTATGGTAATATGTTAGCTCATTAGACATGGTTCAAACCCTGGCTTAGACATCTCGAATATGATAAAATATATTTAAAAAATATTCCTTCTGCGTCTTCCTCGCAGCAGTTTTATGACAGTAAGAGTAAATAACAATAGTAATGAAGAGTTTTTCAAAAATCTATCGTTCGGAGTTGGTCCCGCNNNTGCAACATAAGTGATGTGAGAAGCTAGATAGTAACCCTTGATATCAATGGATGATAACTTCGTTAAGCTGATAAGAAATGGATGGTCAAATAACATAAATCTGGACCTAGTAAAAGATGGGCAGACCCACCCACCCGTGTGTGTTCCCATAACGCAATGTCCTGTAAGTATGGCTACCGTGACCGAGATTACATTGCGATCAAGTTTGAGTAGTTGGTTGGTACGCCTTATATCTATCGTGGGCGAAGTAAATCTGGCATTGAAGTAAGATTCCTCATTGACCAAGATTAGGTTGGTGTCACTAAATAGTTTTTGCTTAATTGACAATTTAAGTGAGGTAAGTGGCATACCCAGTTCGATTGGTGAGTGTTCCGGAAGAAGTGTACCTGCCTGACATGTTCCTGTGTCTTAAAAAAAAATGTCGATACAACAGCGACACTCATATAGCTTCGCAAGAGCTGTAATCACATATTCCTTTAATGCGGAAACCCGATTTAAGCTTTAGATTTTTAAGTAGCTTAGAAATTGATTGATGTTTTGCCAAAAATAATTGATGTCATCATACAGCATTAGGTTAAACCACATATCATGGAAATCGTGTAGGATGAGAATTGTCTTCATAACAAAGGCAGAGAATTTCGGTGTCAAACCCTGTATGGAAATATTCTATCCTAGAGAAAGGTCTGTTGAAAACATCCTGCCTAGTTTAACGTGTACGACAGAGAAGTTACTGGCACAGGAAGTATATATTTTGGCTGTCTTCCTGGTTACTGAACGGTTTACAAGAAACTACTTCGTGGAAAAACGATTAACCCGACAAACCGAATTTTGCACATCGCGAGAAAGATAGGAAGGGGAATGCCAAAGGAGAAGGTGCTCTACTTGAAACTTGTTGGATGTGGTCACGCAAAGATGCTGGAAGTTGCAGGACTGTCGGCAGTATTGACTATCTGATGCCATAATGTGACTTCTAACGGAAGTGCAGTACATCCATAATGGAGAAAGAATGCAGAAATAATGCTGTACCGCATAGGATACACACATACATACTTAACTGCTTATTATAACCCTTCAGTCAAAATTACGACCTAGTTTCCCACATCACTTATGTAGTGTGTGTTAATTTCGTAAGGAATTGATGGGACCTACGGTTTAGTCGCCTTCAAACGACAGATTTTTGAGAACGTTTTTATGTCAATTTTTATTTACACTCACAAGTTTTGCCAGAAATCTGTCGAGAGGAAGTCGTTCAAATTGTTTCCCCATATTTCATGTTATCCGAGATTTCTTAGCCATGTGTTGAACCGTAGTCCCAAATCTAATAAGCCAACATACTGCCTGCTAGACTACGGCGACATCACATAGGATATTCCGATAAAATCATCATGGTTGTCGGCAAATTGAATAGATGTGTGGGTGGTGGGTTCGAATCGAGTGAAATAACTCAGCCAAAAGGGTTGCCAAAGCACTACAGCTTCGTTAATACGAAAGTGTCAGCCAATGTTCCCAGAATATATATTACCATACTTTCTGATAACCAGGCAGTGAGTTCTAAAGTAATGAATTGCAAGGCAGTTTATAGCTGTCACAGATATCTTAACGCGGTGATGGAACGTCTACATCATTTGGGCACGAAAACAGAATGATATTGCGAACTCAACGAAGAATTTTCGATTTTGGGAATATCTTTAAACACTGGCGTGTTTATAATTAACAATGCAGCCAATAATTCTGTCATCTGCGGATGGCCGAAGGGTTCAAAGGTTAGGGGAAAAAAGAAATTTGTGATATTATAAAAGGCTTTATATCCTTTGTGAAATGTTCGGTAAGGATTCATTTAGATTTTTACTCAGCCTAAATGAAAGCTTTTCATAAATATTTTAGTAATCAGACAAGTTTTATCGATTAAAATTTCTTTTATTCTAAAAGAGGAGTAGCAACAAACATGAATGATCATGCAATCTTTTTCCATAGCTGCTTAGTTGATATCAATTCACTTGTAATTGTTGTTTTATTTTAAAAGTCTCATAATATTACCTCTTCTTGTCATTGTTTAAAAATTTTTGTAATTTTTATTTCTTCTTTTATTCCAATAATTTGTTTATTCTACGGTTGTAAACACAGCATTAGTGTTTTTGGTTAACACCGACGGTGTATCGTATAAGGGTAGAAGAAAAGGCAAACAGTATATGAAAATTAAATATTCTAACGAATATATTTCCAAATCATCTTATTCGGGTTTTTAAAAACCCTTTCTTTAATTGTTCTTTTTAAGAAATTGCCCTTTTGGTGGTCTGTTCAATGTACAATTCCATGCCTTAATGCAGCTTCCATTGCTGGATAGAAAATAATTTTCTTTTCTATTCTCTTTAAAATGCGGATATGTTTTATGGCATTTATTGTGGCATTTTCTGTTAAAACTATGGTCAAAATTTCAAAATTATTTTCATGTTCATTTTTCCTTTGAATTTTATTTTAGTCTGGCTTCTGGTTTTGTAATATAAAGTGTAGTAAAAAGGAATCCATCATTTTTGTACAGTAAAGTTAAGGAAATTTATTTGAAAAGTCGCCGTAGTCTAGTAGGTAGTGTGTTGGCTTATTAGATGCGAGTTTGTGGTTCTTAACCCAGCTTAGAACACTCGTACATAACGAAATATGAAAAGAATTTTTCTTCGGTGACTTTCTTTCAGCAGCCTTTTGGCAAAAACTGCACTGAAAAATTTCTCAAGCATTTGTCGTTAGGAGTCGACTTTAAACTGTAGGTCCTGCCATTCATGGATAAAATTAACACACACAACATGGGCGGTATGTACGAAGCTTATTATAATCCTACTAGAGGATTGTAATGGCCAATTAAGTAAGAAAGTGAGTAAAGCACTTGAAAGGACTCAATTAGTGTGAGATTTATAACCACTTCAATCGCCTTTATTATCTACTTTGTAATCCATCCAGGCTCATCGATAAATATCAAGTTAGTTGAGTTGCGTCTTTACGTTTATTGTTATGCACAAACGCTGACCAGCTGTAAATATCGTTGTAACTGCAGTTGTTACAGTACTCTGTTTGTGAAAAACTCGCCTGACAAACACTTTGTATCCCACTTGCCATTCGATTGGCACTTAAAATGTTGGTAATTAGATTTTCGTCTGTTGGTCTGAAGCTGAAAACGTACTATAATGTCTCACGTGAATACATCGCACTTGTAAGTTATGTGCTCCACTGTTTCGAAAATTTTCCGGGTAGTTTGAAGTCATCGTAGATCTAGACGAGAGCTTGTGGCTTAGATATCTCGAATATAAGGAAATACAAAAAATATCTTTTCGGTGACTTCCTCTCTGCCGTCTTCTGACAGCAACTATGGATTAAAATAAAATTGGCGTAAAATTTCTCAAAATAAATCGATGAAGATATTTGCGGATCAAGCGCTAGGGGATTTTTTTTCCTTTGTTTTGGTGCGGAAATAATCCAATTCACCGTACGGTGTATACAACATTATTACACGAGGCATAAGACCATTTGTCTGACGTGACATGTGTTACCATCTCTGTGAAGCACATGTCAGCCAAATTTAGTTTTTCTGTCCAAGACCAAATCATCGCACACATGAAATACTGCGATTTTGTTTATTGATGTGCTTATCGGGTCACAAAGAGAAGTCGCTGTAGACTAGTGGTAGTGTGTTGGTTTATTAGACCTAAGGCCACTGTTCAAACCCCAGGTCAGACATAAAAATGAAATATGAAAAAAAAATATTTCTTCGGCGACTTCCTCTCAGCAGATTTCTGGCAAAAACTCTGAGAGAAAATAAAATTGCCATGAAAAGTTTCTCAAAAATCTGTTGTACGGAGTCGACTTTAAACTGTAGGTCCCGCCATTCATGTATAAAATTAATACATACAACATCAGTGGTGTGAGAAACTAGGTCGTAATCCTGACTGAAAAAAAATCAAAGGCTGTTCGGTGTTCACGGTGAAATGGTAAACCTTATAAGCAGACGTCGGCACAAAGAGAACATGATAAAAAGGTGAGGGGATTTGTGAGAGAAGTGTGTATAACCCAGAGGAAAATTATTAGTAATATTTATAAGCCTAACCTAACAAAATGTATATGTAGTGGAAAATATAGAACAAATGTAAAGCACCAAATGCCTAAGACTGCGTATTTAATTTCACAAATATTCTTCCAAAAATGGTGAACATTTCTCATTGTTATTAGTGAATCTGATTGGAAAATAGTGAATTCTAGTGTAATATTTCTTTGGGTGTATAATTGAAACCTGAAAAAAGTGACATGAAACTTCTTCTTTAGAAGCTGACAGGCAACTGAATGTAAGTTTGCGCTCTATTTAACGAACGTTGTAGATGTTCGTGTCCTATGTGTGTAAAAAGCTGAAGATGTTCGTTCCCCGGGAGCTATTGGTGCTGACGTTTGCTTATAAGGCATTTTTGACATTGCCATATAACACGGCTTTGTTATGCTGTCATCTTTATATTCCAATTTTAACGCTAAAATTTCTCAAAGAAATTGATTTAAAATCTTATAATTCTGATCCCACCTACCGTAACTGTCTTGCACCTGCACAACTATGGCTCATATGTCGAAAGAATGCTGGTTTTCTTTTTTTACTTACTTTCTTAGCTGGCCATTGAAATCATTTAGTTATGATTACGACCTAGCTTCTCATAGCACCGAAGTTGAATGTGTTAATTTTAACCATGCCTGACGGGTGCCACAGATTAAAATCGAATTTATTTCCTCTCAGAGTTTTTGCCACAAACTACCTTTGGAGACTGTTTTTGACTACACCTTATATTCGTACAACCGAAAATAGGAGGTTTTTAGCTTGTAACCATTTATAATAGATTTAAAAAAAAAATAAAAATGTT